>PQWD01002373.1:0-62721 GCA_019425675.1 Leucinodes orbonalis
ATTTTGATTGCCTCAATTAATTTAATACGATAACAACTTGGTCCGTCCGATGCATTAGTCACTTTGCAACTATAAGAATCAATTAAAGCAGTTAATGATACTCTGCACACGTATGAAAAAAAACATATCATTACAAATAATTTAAAAAAATCCTTTCAAATAGGTACTTAAATAGCAGTAATTTATCTAATATTTTCGAACAAAATGCGTTTTATAAACACGTAATTATAGCTTTCTAAACTGAATCTTATGAGCGTCAGTGGTTCATTGGGGCGGACAACCGGCCTTCTGATCTGGACGATGCAGATTCAAATCCTTTCTAAATTATATGTACATTTATACGACGCTTTTACGGTGAACAAAAAAAAGAGAAAAACTGCGCACGCTTCGAAGATTCAACGGTTGTGCGTGAAGTCATCCAATCCACACTGGGCCCACATGGACATCTAACTAAAAACTGTATAGGCACACCCGTTACGGGTAGGTTCGTGCCCTTCGGTGAGGGCATATAATGAGGTGATGACGATGAAATTATATTTTAGAAAAAGGGTCATCATTTATATCTGTAAAACTATGGCTTGGGGGTTACTGAAATCGAACAATGTTTCTTTTATGGTAGGTAAAGAATTTTAGGTAAGTAAAATGCTTCAGGTTACGTAACATATTAAAAAGACGATTGGGTTCCTTGAAATGAAAATCTCTGCCGTTTTGATCTATAGTTTCTCTGCAGTCAGGCTGTATTCCATTTGTAAACAACCATCCAAAGCTGAACATTCAACATGAACCCAAACATAACTTTTACCAATTTACATGACAAAATATACTTAACATTATTGTATTGTAGAAACATTATTTAAGAACAGTTCATTAAAGACCCCAGGTAAGTTTTTACAATCATAATGTTATTGATAGCTTACGATATGTTAATGCCATTCGGACAATGTTTCTATATTTACAAATTAGATGATGTCACATAATAAAATAATAAGAAATGTTATTAATTTAAATTTATCAAGCAGACCATTATAGTGTAGTACACCAGACCTGTTCCACTATGTTTCAAGAGAAAAAACAAGGTAAGAAGTGAAAACATATTATGTAAGCAACAGAGCTTACTTCCATAGCAGTCTAAATAAACAATTGAATTTACCTTCATCCAAGTTAACAGTAGCATAGATCTCTGATGCAGTGTCGCCGCTGTCATGCCTTCCCACTGGATGTGGAATCTCTGGCAAGCTTCTTTGGCTATTCTGTGTTGATGCTCTATACAGACACATAACAAATATCATTAGGGGCCTATTTTTAGATTTTAAAATAAATTACACTTATTGAAGAATAATATGATATAGGTAATTACTAAGGTCCATGCAATAAAATATTCAATTGTTTACATTGTCTGCAAATTGAAGTAGTGTGGTTACTACTAAGTAGTAAACATCAAAATTATTTATAACTAGTTACACTCAAACAAGGATTGAGCCAGGCCTTACAGGATATAAATTTGCTAGTCATCTGGGCTGATGTCCAAAAGAATAGATTTTATTGCATCATAAAAGCTAAAATATAGATGAACATGATATAAACTCCTTGAGGTATCATATCTACCTTTGGAACTGACACTAAAACTGACTTTCTTAAAAGTCCTAAAGCCTACTTGAAGCAACAAAAAAATCTCTGATTTGCTCAAATCAGCAAATCTAAGTTAAGGGATCTACTGAATGCACTAATAATGGTCATCTTCAGAAAATATAATCAAAGCAGACACTTTAAAATTTAAAGAGAAGAAATCTCCTTTAAGTGGACCCTTACATCATAGGAGGAACACTCATTTGGATAGTTAAAACTTGTATGTATATTTAGGTAAAAATCCTGAGCACTCTTAAATGTGTAATTGAAAGGATTGGTCTCTTATGTCAGGTAATGTTTATATTGTTAAAAATGTTTATATATTAGTATAGACTTTTAAAATGATGAATGCAGATGGAAATCATGTGGGCTGGTGGTTAGTTTGTAGATTCTTTAGAGGCTTAGACCCTTAAGTAAAGTAGTGTTTATGTTGTTATAAATGTTTAGTCAGTAATAGTTAAGTCACCTTTGTAAGATTTTTTACTTGTATTTACATATTTCATTCATTATTGCAATCAACACAAGAAAATAACATAATAAACATATATGAATATTAATCAAGAACAATGTGTGGCATTATCACACAAAGCAATTTCTCCAGACAACCATAGGATGGTGAAAAAGCGATAAGTTTAAAACGGGACATTTTGGTACAAATAAAAAGACATAAATACCTAAACACAAACATATAAATATTCAAACAAAAAGATAAAACATAAAATATACATGTATGTTTGTCATAACTTAAAAAATGTGGGTTTTTTAAAGTTCTGAACTAAAGCTTATGTAACCAAATTAAGATTTGTTGTTTCTGAACATGTAGAACTCTTATTATTTATTTGTAACTTAACTAAGAAAATCTTACTACAACATGCATTATTTGAATTGCTGTACACAAAACTGATAAACCAATCAGTTATTGTGACTGCAAATTTAAAATATTAATGAGAATTTATTTTGATTTATTTTTAATAACATAATATTACATGTTAATAGGGTTAGATATATTATATTAATATGGTTAAGACAACTAATATCTACATGAACATTTCAATGTAGCAATTTGTTAATTTTATGGTAATATTAGATCATGGTTAGGTAAGTCTAAGACATACTAGGTCTAGAACAAACCGCTTTATAGAGGCTGGAGTGGTGGGTGTTGGAGATGGTACCTCCTCATCAAATCTTATTTTGACCACACCGGCCGTACCCACTAACTCACTTCTGTTAAATTAAATAAAAAGATAATTAGATAACATTCTATATTAAGCTATAAATTGTATAACTTGAATTACCTATACAATTACTATAAACACTACTTATAATTGCATCTCGACAAAATAACAAGCCAAAAGTATTAACTTCAAAGAAATGTATAATAAATAATATCTTATGTTATAAAAAACCTTGTTTATGAATTGCTAACAATACAAATTGCTAATGAATGGCTGATTGTCATAGAATTTTTATTATGAAAATGTGATTATAAATTGTTTTAGATACATATTGCTTTAACTGCATCACAAACATCACTTCTAATAATATATTTACAATGAATTTTTTTTCTACATTTGGAATATTTCGCGAGCAATTACAAAATATTGTGTTTATTTACTTACTTCTGGTTGGAGTTCTTGCATCCACAGACACATAGTGTAAGAGCTGTAACCAGAATGCCAATCACCCCTACACTGAGTGCTATCTCTAATAATGTATACATATCAAGGATTTCTTAATCGATATCCAAAATGCGATGAGTTGTGATAAATTCCATCACAAATGGTACTTTTAAGTCACTTCTCGGAAAAGAAATGCTGTGTTTACACTACTTTCTTCCATTTGAGTAAAAACTCCAAAAAATGTAGGCATTGCCGTTGACGACCTTAAAGGCTCTGGAAAATGCACCAAATGTTCATTATAGGGAATGCAACCAATTAACTTCACTAAACTATGAAATGAACTGTATCAAGTGAAATATTATATATATTACATTGCAAATTGTAAATATTATATAGCGATCTAATACGTCTTGCAAACGAAGACGATAAATAATACAATACAGATAAAAAAATCAAAAACATCTAAGTTGACAAATTAAAAGCAGTGTTGCCAACCCGAAACCAAAATGTCCCGGACATAAGCAGCTAAAATCTCGTACTTTGACTTCCGAACCTCGTACATCTAAAAAAAAACGCTTTCATCATTAAAAATACTAAATACAATGAACATTAATTAGCTTCTGACCAAAACTAAAACATTACTTTGTGATAGAGATGACTAACGCCTGTCTGTCCTACACAAAATGTTTTATTAATCGTGATTTTTCCGGTTGACATAGCTACTACAGTCTGCAGATAAGGATTGTCTAAACGCGACCAATGGATTTTTTTGTGCAAAAGTTCAAGTTTTGATAGCTTTCACTAGTTTTTAATATGTAGCATGGTCATATTACAAAATCTCGTACAAAATTGTGCGAGGTTGAAAGTGTTCTCGTACCTCGTACGGAAGACCACAAATATCGTATTTGTACGAGGAACAACACACACAACAGGAGGTTTGTCAAACGTACGAGCGTTTGACAACCCTGATTAAAAGACTGTCGTCGCAAGGCGAAACTTTTATAACCGCATTCCGCGACGGTCCATCCGTTTTCAGAACCATGCCAAAACAGTTACAGTCGGGAACTGGAGTCGACGTAATGATTCCAATACTTAGAAAATTATTGACATTCTTTACATTTTAGGATAATTATTTGTTTAATTCATGTTTAAAATAAATTAAGTCAAATATTAAATACATTTAAGTTTTGCGTTTAACAATGATGTTGTGTGTTGGTTTGTTACTTGTAATTTTTTTTATAATTAATCTTTTTATACTAATAGTATTACTCTTCTAAACTTATCCCTAATTTACCCAATGTTAGTGGATTCTTCGCCTAAATGAAACCCATTAAGGATGAATTTTATCGAATGCCGCTTTACTTACCTGTTTATGAATTGTTTGTATGTTTTTTCTGGGCCATTTACATTTAAATTACTAAAATAAAATAAATAATCCACTAACATTTATACAGCGCCATCTAGCCCCAAGTTATGAGGAACCGTTTTCTTTCGAGAAAAACTGTCAGGTCTCGTTCTCGAAAAATTCGACAGCAACCCACGACTGCAAATTAGAATTTAAGTGTATAAATAAAATTAATTAATGAATAAAGTTGACAGTGAATAAATTGATTACTAAAAATTGATATCCGTGGGCTTCTTCTTGGCGGGAAACTAAAGTGTCGTCACTCACTGTCGCAAAGACTGTCGTGTCGGCTTTATTTTATTTTCTTAAATTTGTGTTGAATCGGATGTTATTGTGTAATAATGGTGTTCGTGAACAAGTGTGATTGTTGGCAATGAAATAAAACAGTACAACGGCCACTTTTAGTTCTTCAAGAAGTCCGCGTAAATAAGGTTTCCGTAAAGTCCCACACCCTTACTGAAACTCGTGGAAAAGGGAGGCAATTCAAATGTCATGCATCATCATGATCATTGTTCATTTCATCATAAGTCAAATAAAATAATACTAATGATGAGGCAGTATAGTGTATAGTGTTGGCCTGTTCCAAATGGAACCTATAAAAAGTAACGGTTAAAGTTGACTTTGACAGAATTAAAAAAAAAAATGTTTCCTGGCGTTTGCTTCATTTCGTCGCGGTTAAAATGACCGTTAAAATTAATTCGACGAAGTTTATCTTCTAAAAACTGTTGTAGTCAACTCTGTACAATTAAATATCGTACTAATGTATAAGCTATCAATTAATGTCGGCAGATTGAGTAGTATTTGATCCTAACCTATCCTTTCTTGCCTTACCGGTATGGAAGGAAAAAGTGAAATATTTGCTCAAAGGCTTGTAGTTGCAGTTATCTGGAATTTATTTCTACAAAGTGTTCTTGCAGTTATATTAGTGTTTTTTATTCAAATTGATTTGCTTCACCCTCTGTCATGGATTTCATCGACTATTCAAGACATTTTCAGCTGGAAGATGGGACTCAACATTGTACTTGTGGCTATGGTGTCATTTTTTCAAGCCTATATTTATGGGAACTATTACATGATACCGACGCCGAAATACTTTACTAGATTTTCAATGTTTTTGAACATGTTTTCAATTCAAAATATAACATTTAGTATTCTCTATGCTCTAAGTGGATATTTCACTATGAGCCTATATTCATCTCTAGCGAAAACCAACTTCAATGTACTCAAAAAGAAATGTGAGAATTATGATGGGCAATGTATTATGGAGCAAAGTTTGTTTTTGCAATTTGGTGGCATGTGGATGGGATTGTACTATTTTTTAAATGGCCATGTGTTTGGAACAACAGTTCTATTGTTTCCTCACATTTATCAAGATAAATTCCAGCAAATAAAATTGGCTGTTAATAATATTCTAGCTATGGGGCTAAAAAATCTGTAGCTCCGGTTGTCTATTTTAGTATATTTTATTATTTGTGGGGAAGTAAACCAAGGGGTGTGGTGTCTGATGTCTATGGACTTTACCTTGAAGATCCCCCATTAGATAATATAATTAACTTGATTAGTTCAGGTATTTGGATTGGCTTGTGGTTTTACACAAGTTTGTTCTTTATATCTGTTTATACTATGAGAACTATTTTCAATATTGTGTTGACTGAGCCCATGAAATTTCCAATCGAATCAGATTCATGCTTAACCCTACATAATGCTATAGCACAAAGACTTCAATTTAATGGATACTTGGGAGCTCAAGATTTAAGAATTATGGCATTCACTGATGCAACAAGACGCCAGCACATATTTACCCTCTCACAGCCTGGTGGCCATCCCAGGAACTGGAAAAACTTGTTGGAAAAGTGTCTCATGATCATCAATGAGTTTAATAAGGAACTAGACAACATCAATGGTGACAATAAATCAGTTGAAATTGAAAAACCAGTGCATAAAAATATGCTTAATGTTACTCCCCAAATTGGGCACTATTCAAATATAAGAAACATGGCCCACTCTCCAGAGCTACTTAAATTGAAGGATCACAATAAAAATACAATTGAAGATACTTTTTCTAATGCAGTCAAACAGGAATTTAACAATTTTCTACATAGACTTTGCCAGAAACCTGGTATAAATTATTTATTTGGTGAACTGACTGATACAAGACTGAAATTTCTTTTAATTCAAGCTCAGCCAATTATGTGGACCTGTGAAGGATTAGCATTTATTGCAGCGGCCTCACTAAAGGAAGACAAATATGGAGTTGTACAAAATGATCTGCCACAGGTGATATCTACAATGATAAATCTCAAGCATAGCATTGATAAATTATCAAAACCTGGACTAATCCACAGAAAACATATTCTCAATGATGCCTTTGCTATAAACATTAAATCTGCATTAATTTCATCTGTGAAGAGAAGCATTTATAAAATTGTCATAACATTTTCAAAATATGCATGAAATACCTTTGGATCCAGATGTACAAATTGCCATACAACCTTTTTTAATGTGTAAGGAAGCATAATCACAATTAATTAATGTTGTAGATGTAAAATAAATTGTTATATTTGTACTTTGTTTTTTTGTATACCTACATATA
Organism: Leucinodes orbonalis; assembly: GCA_019425675.1. NCBI lineage: Eukaryota > Metazoa > Arthropoda > Insecta > Lepidoptera > Crambidae > Leucinodes > Leucinodes orbonalis. Next base: position 7,244 of record PQWD01002373.1, read on the forward strand.
AATTACAACAGTATATACAAAAAATATTTACTATTATCGTTTTGGGAAATCTTTGACTATCTCAATTATTATGATATTGAGAATTAATGACACAAGATTAATAATGTGAATGAAATAAGGAACAATATTAAAAGTTGAATAAATCTAAATGGTGCAAGGATGCTATATTGGCTCTGCATTTTTTTGGTAACAGCCTTTTTCCTCAAAATAAATAAATAAATGAGTGAGGGGCCGAAGCCAACAGCACACAGGCCCTTTTTCGAATGTTAAATCTTTTCATGAGTCACACGTCGCGGATGCCATTATAGAATGCACGATAATATACAACCCATGATGACTCCCACCAGGAGTAAAGACTATTGCAAATATATGAAACCTACGATACAGGGCTAACCATAACTTCTTCGTAACATAAAAAAAGAAGTCCCACATTTAAATAGACAGGCCGTGACTCGCCGCGGCTTGATGGGCTCCCTAATGGTATCACCATATTTCACCATCGCGAGTAACTACGCAAGTCACTCGGAGCGGGTCCTCACTATTAACGCCATTTCACTTCCACCCCCGAGCATATAGCTCTAGCGACTCACTCCCGACAGCCAATGAAAGCAAGCGGGACTGGGGGATCTTATTATTATTATTTTCGGACTCTGAGTGTAATCACTTGCTATTCATGGTGCTGCAATAAGAAAAACGTGTGTGCTTCAAGCTGGAATCCTATTTGAAATCTCAATGAAAATGTCTGTAAATAGACACACGAGTAAAAAAATATTTGCATTTTAGTTTATAGCTATTCCTAGTTAGGTAAGGATTATGGCTTAAAAGTCAAGCTGTTTTCCTAACTTCTGGTGTACGCAAACGGTAAAGTCTTACTCATTGGTTTAGGTTTCGAAAAATAGTCATGAAATAGTGTCAACTATATGCCTTTGAGAAATAGTTCATAAGTAGTACTAGTACCTTCCTACTCTTGTTGGGATTATGGGAGTAACATTCGAAAACTTGAAATCTCTCCGAAAAGCCTACATTTTCGGGTAAATGTGATTCGTATACGGTTCATTTTTATCTGAATTTTAAGTCAGACCTCTGTAAAAGAGCTTGTACTCGGCGCATATCTAATATAAAAATATATATTTCCATAGGGATATAATTATCCTAAAACCACAGACTTTTGTTTCGCTGCTACTCTGTTTCATATTTCATCAAAATCCGTTCAGCAGTTGAAGTCTCTTTTTAAGTCACTTATCAACGCCTCGATAGTTTTTGAAGATATTTTTTAATGTTCAGATAAAACTCTGCTACAACAGTTTGATTATACCTATGTGCAACGATCATAATAAATCAATAAATATCCACAAACATTCATACAGCGCCATCTCGCCCCAAACTAAGGATAATCCTCTAATATAGATAACAACGGATAAACGTACTTATATACTTTTTTTGTAAATATATACATATTATACATAGAAAACACCCAGACCAGTACAAACAGACATGTTCATGCACACAAATTTGTAGGTACTATCGACCCGGAACCCTTGGAGTAATAGCATACGCCTCAACCATTGCACCAGATGAGTCGTCAAATTCTTTTAAAGCACTTTCAGAACGGAGGGGTATTGGTGATAATTATATTCTAATCTCCCGTCATTACAAATTAAATACAATTCGTTTTAAATAAAACATCTATTAAAAATTCCAAAACATGTAAAACAATGAATACATTGAAACAAAATACTAATATAATATATCACATCATGACTAGATAAATAACTTTTCTAGTGTTGGTATGTAACATCAACATTTCTCATTCTATTATTGGGAACTATGTTAACCTACGTAATTAAGTGTAGGTAGGAGGGGTAATAATAATAATATCTAAAAAATGTATATTTTATATTCCTAATTTATTAGGCTTGATGGTTTAGAGAAGAGTGTCTTCATCTCTAAGATCACTACTTAGTAGTAACGACCGTTGGCTTGCGGCACCCAGAAGCGCCGTACGTTCCGCAGAAGATGTTCCCGATTCATAGCTCAGGGAAGCTGTGGAAAAACAAATAAGTAATACTAGTGAAGAAAAAAGCAGATGAAATATAGAGAGATTTATAGATGACTTTATGATAGTGTAGGAGATCCATGCTTCGGCACGAATGTGCTGGCCCGACTAGAGTGATACCACGAATAAAGAAATCCGGCGTTAAAGTTAAACGACCATCATCATCATCAGCTCATTAAACGTCCCTCCCGAGGGGTCGTGCCCCCCGTATATATATGTATAGGTGTATAGGCCATGCAGACCCAGTGCTGATTGGCCTACTTCACGTACAACCTTTGAATCTCTTCGTAGGCGTGCGCAGGTTTCCGCTCGATGTTTTCCTTCAGCGTAAGAGCGTCGGATAAACGAAAATATAATTTCGTTAATTCGAAAAGACATTGGTTTGTGGCGGGATTTGAACCTGCACACTACAGATCGGAAGACAACAGTCCACACCAATAAGCCACCGACGCTCCAACAAACTTAAACAATGCGCGCGTTATTTCGTCGAGTAAGTAAGGTTATCAGATTACCGGAGGAACGTTTATATTTATCAATTTTTTTAAACATGTTGAGGCGTTAGTGATACAAAAATATAAATCTTATTTTAAAAGTTATTTATCTACAGCTAAAACCATAGTAAAATGCTATGGCGACGTGGGCAAGCAGGCCAAAATTATTGACGTAGCCTACTATTTTTGTGACCTAATCTAAAAGAACTCTATTAGGGTATAATAAACTAGGTTCTAGCGACCTTAAACATACTGAATTGGATAAGCACCGAGGATAACGGTTCGAAACCCTTCAATGATGAGTCTTGGTCAGCAGTAGATATTATGGCTGTCGTAGCCATACATAGGCAAATTCGTTTTAATGCTTGAAAAGTCTACTACCATACCAGCAATTCTGGGGCTGTTTCGCGCAATTAAAATATTTGTGTGCATGAATTAATCGCATAACTAGGTGTTTTCTGTAAAACTATATCTATGTTTAACCAATTTTTTTGGTTGTGATGACATGGCGGCTAGCGAGTATCGTGCAATTTAAGCTATTATCGCAATGGTCGGCTAGAGAGTGAATTTGGCAGATGAAGTTCCCAAGCCCGTCGGATTTCCCTGCAGCTAAAGATCAAATGCCCGATGGTTACACTTTGGCGTAGCCAACTTGGAAATCACTCAACCGATTGCGATGCCAGGTTGGCTGCTGAAGGGAAGATATAGTAAAGTGAGGCTTTCTTAAACAGTCAAAAGTTCATTGCGACTGCGGGGATTCACTGAAGCACCTGCTTTTGTGGATGTGGATGAGCGTCGGATAGCGCTATAGCCAGATTCTAGGAAAATAATATTTGAACTGTTGACTCGAGAAGAAGGAGTTGGCTGACTAAAAATAGAGTCAGCCAGCTACATATTAGGATGGTAATTGTCTAAAACGATGTATCTTCTCAACGTCAAAGTTATGAGGTTTGAGCAAATCTCACAAAAGCCATGCTGTGTGGTAAGGCCTGGTGGCCAGGTGCCCTGCAATGGGACATTATAGGCCGTTTGAGTTTTGAATCAGTAACTACATACTTATTATTGTTTATTTACCTTTAGTTGGGGTTTCGAAGAGTGTATTAGTATATTTAGATGGTATAAATTTATATTGGAGATTATATTGGGATCATTTGATACTGGAGTATAGTTAAGGTGCATGTATAAGCGTGCGGTACATACGAAGGCGGGATTACCGTCGGGGCTGGCGCGTGGGGTGGCACTGGGCGCGTCTGGCGATGCTAAGGCCGCTCGTAACGACCCACCAGGCGATTCAGTCATCGACGCTTGCAGGCTGTAACTCTCTCTGAATATAAGATAAGATAAACATTATTTATTGGACATAAGAAAAAATATCATACAACACAACAAGAAACAACAAAAAAAGAGTACAATGTAGGTGGCCTTATTGCTAAGGTAGCAATTTCTTCCAGGCAACCTTTAAATGCTTTTAAATGCTTATAGGTAAGCGGGTAAGTGCAAAAACTTAATGTAATGCATTGTCATAATATATTCACATACAATTATCTATAAGTACATATAAATTAAACTAGAGTGTGAGGCTCGTATTCTAGAACGAGACTCAAGCGTTGATCTTCACCTAAGGAGAGTGAGAAAGAGATAGCGCTCTATACGATAAACAGAACCATCCCTTTCTAACTCAATTTAAGTAATCATCAACGTTAAGTTTCGTTCCAGAATACGGGCCTGAGTCTCTGAGACTGACAGTCTGTAATATTTAAACCGTTTTTAGTACATGAATATACATATACGATATATAAGTATACTACAATTTTTTTTTTACATTTTTGTCTGTTTGTTCCGGCTAATTTCTGGATTGGCTTGATAGTTTTTGACAGGACTTTTATAATAATCGGACGTGGAGGTCTGCGATATCTCACTGTCATACGACGTGTCGGTGTGGGCGTGGCCCGGCTGCAGAAGCGGCGTTTGAGGCCAGTTAAACTACAAGCATATTTCCTACTACCATCGAAAAGGTTAATTTTCTACTAACGTCCTGATTTGAATTGACAATTATCCAGTAAAATTACTACTGAACCTTCAGCTTGGAACACAGCTATAGGTACCATTTGTATAACTAGGTACTAGAATTAGTTTAGGTAAATAAATTTACAAAATAAAACCAGATCACTTGTCACGTGACACCACGAACGGATCATGCGTTCACGACAAATATATGTTGCCTAATTACTGAGACGTGTGGAGTAATGCTAGCCTGTATCCGGACGTGGAGGAGGTCTGCGATATCTCGCTGTCGTACGACGTGTCGGTGTTGGCGTGGCCCGGCTGTAGAAGGGGCGTTTGCGGCCAAACACGTCGCAGTGGTGTAGAGTCCGGCCCTGGGGACGAACACTCGTCTGACTCCAGGCGTACGTGGGACACCTGCAACAATAAAATATAAATAAATATCCACTGACATTCACACAGCGCCATCTAGCCCCAAGTTAAGCGTGAAGCCTGTATTATGGGTACTAAACAACGGATATACATACTTACTAAAATCTTGTTTTGGAAATATTAAACATAAAACACACCCAGACCATTACAAACATGTTCATGCTCACAAATGTTTGTATTGCCCGGGGAACCTTTGTGTTGCAGCCGACGTCTCAGCCGCAACACAAATGGGTCGTCAAATAAACAATAAATACTTAGAGATATTGACGATTAAAAACTATCGGTAAAAATGTAATAGTCGCTAATTACTTTGATATATGATAACTATTCGCTAAGTACAGCATCTCTCAATTATTTAGTGTGCCAGGAACCAACAATAATGTGTCCCAAAATTGACCTTTATTATGGGTGATGCGATTCTTTAATGATCATTGCTCTCACACTGACATTTTTAACTGTACATTATGTTCATTTAAAAGATTTATTGAGCAAGAGATAATTATTATCCTCCATCAATGCCGCACTGCGCCCGACACTGTAAACAACAGATATTAGGTCTTCTACCCAGTAATTTCACTCGCTACAGTGCCCTCATACCGAAACACAGAATTATGCACTCCTGTTTCACGGGACGATATCTGGTACTCGGTTACCTACCTAGACGACTCAGTATCGAGTCTACTAATCAAACCTTTGGCCTACCTCAGCCTTCGTATTTCGGCTGCGTCTAAACTTGAACGTTTTCTTCGAGGGTCCATGGGCTCGCTGTAGTCTCGGCCGGTCGCCCGGCTCACTGTCCGCGTCCGCATCTCCCCGTACCACTAAAGCCGCGCCTTCACCTTCCGCCCCAGTGTCGCTACCATCGCGACACTCCCGAGGCGATTGCGGCGATAACGGCGACATTGATGGGTCTCCTGTTTATATAAGAAAAAAGCTTTTGAATAATAAATCAGGTGTATCCTTTCAACTGACAGAATTTCAAATAATTTCAATAGAATATGTTTTATGTGTATTGGATAATGATGGGTGTCTCGTTTATTTAAAATAAAATTTTCAATAAAAATGTACATCAGGTTTAATCTAAAATAATCTTTTACAACACAGCCGAAAAATCAAAATATTTTTATAATGCATCTGTTTCAGGCGGTTAAATAGTTTTCCTTCCCATAGACGTTAAGGGAGGCATAGTTCAGTAACCGGACTGTACGACTGTTACTATGATGATTTTACATCGTATTAAGTGGATTTATTTAAAAATTTACAATTTGAAGACTCATCTGGTGTAATGGTTGTGACGCCGGCTATTACACCAGATCGTTAGTAAAAACATTTGTGTGCATGAACAAATCTGTTTGTATTGGTCTGGGTGTTTACTATGTACAATATGTATGTATTTACAAAGAAAAAGTGTATAAGTTTGTTTTTCCGTTGTTCAGTATCCATATTCCAGTCTAACGCTTAGTTTGGGGTTAGATGGCGCTGCGTGAATGCCAGTGGTTATTTATTTATTTAATTCATAAGATCTTACCTGAATTGAGCTTGAACTCTACAGAAGGTATGAAACGCAACTTAGTTTGGGTGCTTCCGTAAGAAGGAGTGCTTGCAACTGGCTTGGTGTCGCTGCCGAAGTGGATTGAGCCTGCATATACAATTAAAACACGTATATTTAAGATACCCTACTAGCCCATAGTAAGCTGGTATAGAACTGGATATTTTTGTATTTATTAGAAAAGATGTATTGTACGCAACAGGTTGAGATGGCATTTTTCTAGTGATACGACATCACGACGATATAAACTACCTACCTAGTAGGTAGTTTATATCGTATTCTTTTCCATGCAACAAAATAACAGTCAAATAATTAAAATATTAAATAGAACGTGGCTTATTGGTGTGGACTGTTGCCTTTCGATCTGGAGGGTAGAGGTTAAAAATCCCGCCGGGTACCAATGTGTTTTTGCAATTATATGTAGGGTTATCCGACGCTCTTATGGGAAAGGAAAACATTCTGTGGAAAGCTGCGCCTGGATGCCTGCCAAGAGATTAAAAGATTGTGCGTGAAGTCAGCCAATCCGCACTAGGACGTGGCAAATAATCCCGAGTAAAACTAAGGCCTATACGAGTACGTACGTGCGTAGTGGGGACGTTAAGTGGGCTGATGATGAAGGATTACGAATATATTAATAGATCAATGACTGTGGGAGCGATTGTTCCGGGGTGTATCCCATACGAGGAATAACTAGAAGAGATACACCCTGATTCCGTGCTTCAGAGGGCACATTAAGCTGTCAGCTCTAGCTACAATCCTAGAACATTAAAAAGCCACCAATTCGCATTGGGCCCTATTGGTGCGAGAGAGTGCCCTAATGATAAAGACTTTTCAGAGCTAAACCCATTCAGTGCCACCTATTCGCTCCGAGAGTCCAAGTGAATTTTATTGCCATGCTGACGACTCGCGTGCGAGTTTAAGCTTCGCTAGGCGAGTCCATATCACAATTTGGGTGGCATCAGAGAAGACATCGTGAAAATAGAAGTAGTGATTAATATGTTAAGACAAGCAAGACAATCGCAACAAATCAACGCTAGCTGTATATAATTAATGCTTTTGAAATGTGAAACAAGCTTAATGGCGTTGGTGGATAAAATAAATTACTAGACCGCAGAGGTGAATAGGTAATGTTATTTACCCATTTGTGAATTGCTGCTACCAAAGTTGTAGCTATTGTCGCTGACGCGGCCACTGCTGGTCATGCCATCGAACACCTGCATGTGCTGGCTAGTTGTTGAACCGCTTGACACGGACTCTGTTACATAAAATCAATTATATTTTGAGATGAGCACGCATATTATGGTCTATATACCCTTAGGCATTTAGAGAGGTGTAGTTCGGAAACTGAATAACTGTAACCTGACATAAGATTATTCAGCAGTCCGCTGCTGAACATAGATCTCCTCATTTTGCACCAGGTATCCCAGTCCTCCGCTTTCATATCCATCCTCCACCAGTGAAATTTCGCAAGTCAAGCAAGGCAGTAACAATTTTATTATCTTTGTATGTTATGATATGTATGTCCTTGTGGCTTATTAATGTATTTTTTTTTTGATTGAGATGATAACTGAGATTAATAAAAAAAGTAAGGCTTTACTTTTAAATCTAAGCATTATAGCCCTGTTACAGGAGTTATATTATGCCTTTGATGAACTTAGCTATGTGCCGGACGATAGTGACATTACATAAATTTTTGAATATTTTATAAATTCTTCTTCTTTTTGAGTCGATATGGTATCAATTAAATATGATAGTGCGACCAATATTGGGCTATTTTGATCGACCTTTCATTTGCCAAACAGAGGTCCCAGAAACCGCACGAAGATGGACAGTTCGGGCAAGACAATAAGTGTTCTTTGTAATAAGTTGTCTGTGGGATACCGCAGTCACACAGACTGCTTCTGGAATATTCCCATCTTACCCGATTTTCACGGGCTAATCCTGCCACAGACTATTCATAGTTTACCAGACCGCCCCGGGGTAGACACCACCCGGAGGGGTCTTCAGCCAAACGGGGGTGTCTCGACGAGGTCGGGAATAATCATTCCATCACATCAGCCTGCCATTGTCTGTGGGACACCGCAGTCAAATAGACTGCTTCTGGAATATTCCCATCTTACCCGATTTTCACGGGCCAACCCTGCCACAGACTATTCATAGTTTACCAGACCGCCCAGGGAAGACACCACCCGGAAGGGGTCTTCAGCCAAACGGGGGTGTGTCGACGAGGTCGGGAATAATCATTCCACCACATCAGCCTGGCCTTAAGACGCCTCGGCTGGATTAAATTGCGGCTATTTGAAATAGCAATAGCGACTTATGGGACGCGGCGGATGCGAAACTCTCTCATACAAAGGACGCCCATCCGTTAAAAAATGTAGTCTATTCAATGCAAACAAACAATGCAGATTGCACCATATTATATACGATAATTGCCACTAAATTACCCCTTTGCGCCGACAATGGCGCTGTAGGATGGTCGGGTGTTCTAGGCAAACCGCCAGCCCGGCCAACCAGCATGGATATAAGAGATGGCCGATGTTGCTGATGCTTCTCTGGTGCGTTGCTACTGCGTGGGAACACCTCCGATGCTCGTTTGCCAGATCCTTGGCCGAGGTTTTCGGCTATTTGTTCTGTTTATATAAATACAAAGAAGCAAATTATCATGTCTTGTTTAGGTTGACTGGTGAAGCGGAATATGTTTGGGCGAAGGTTGCTCGCCGAAATTTAATTTAAAATGCTTAGTTAAAAAATGATTAGGAAACATTTATTGCTTTGAAAAAGATCATTATAAAAACTTTCTTTAAATCAGTGAATTGAGTTTATGGTGAATGAATTTTTGACAGATTTTTATTTTGAATCGTCAACTTTTTATTTTTTACAGTAAGGGAAGCATTACTCTTATTGATTGAACTTTTATAACAATATTGCTTAGAGTTCATTTACCTGTTAGTAAAAAACACTATGAATAATAAACAATATTAAGATAAAAATAATATTCTATGTCAATATACGCACCAAACTTGTACTGGTCGTGTGTCTCTCTCATGGCCCTCAATTCTCGTGATAGTTCCGCTAATAGGGAGCCCCTCGCTCTCGCAGCGGGCAACTTCAGACCGCGGACGCGTTCACGGACCACAAACTGCATGTGACGCTCGTTGTCGCCGATTGGAGGTTGCGATAGCTGTATACATCAGAATTATTACTACTTTTTTTTGTAAACTCATATTATACATAGAAAATACCCAAACCAATACAGACATGTTCATGCACACAAATGTTTGTACTGCCCGGGGATCGAGCCCGGAATCCTTGGTGTAACATCCGACTTCTCATTCATTACACCACACGGGTCAATAGTATAGGTAAAGTACATGTGATACAGAGGAGGCACCCAACAGATTATTATAGTCACAACACACAATTTAAATATCGGAAACAAAACTGTCAATTTTTATACACGGTTTTCTGAAAAAAATATTGATTGATGATCTTTATTGAGTAAGTTTCCGAACTGTGTGTCCGTAGATTATGAGTAGATATAACGTATGACATTGAAGTTCTTGAATTATTTTGGTATAGATGAGAACATAGTTTTAAGTGAAGGCACCGCATAACAAGTTCCTATTTAAGGACTCGATTTAATAAGTTGAATTCTTTGTTTATCTCAAAACACAGGTTTATTAGGTGTATGTCTATTGTTGCAAGTCACCAGTGACTGAACAAAAGTTTGTCTCATACAAAATATAGTTACCTTGTGAACTAAACGGCTGGAGCAATATGTAAAGCGGCGTTCGGTAGGTGACCACGTGCTCCAAGAAGTCCCATAGATGTTGAGAGCCTCATTGCGTCGGCCAAGTTCACGCATGGCCCGAGCAATTCGGCCCCATTCCGTACATAGTTCGCGACTGAAGCATGCGCACATCACCTTCAACGCTGTACAACAATGCATAAACACAAGAGTTTAACTAAGAGAAGCAAATTCGATTAGGTCTGAAGTTTCGGCTACAATACTGCGGCAGCGCTGCACTGAAATCATCATGATTCGCCAGTATCCCATAAGTAGAAACGAATACATTTTCACACAAAATTGTATGTGATACCCTGCCAACAGGTGCTGGTCCAGTTCGCCGGTATACTAAAATCTATGGGCCATGATAAAAGTATTTGATGATAACTTTCAATGGTTATGTAGAGATTGATATCTGTGATATCAAAATTGCGGGCATCTAAAGTATAACTGTTTGCATACCCTAATGAATACATTTTAAGATATACCCGTGTCGAACTTCAGGTGTGCTAACGTGTAGGTTACCGCCTAACTCTCCATAGCGTCAAGGTGTGTGTTCTACAGTGGTATGTTATGTTGGTGATTGATTGAGTAGATAATGAACACCTGACTTACCCAAGAAAGCAATCCGGTAGAGCTGGTTAGACAGTCGAGAAGTGTTTCTAGTGTCACGGCTGCCGGTGAATGTTAGAGAATTGGCGCGAGCGTCGGCCGCGTTCAGTTTAGCGTTGACCGCTGCCAGCTGACCGGCCGGCGCCGGGGGGCATAGTGCGTTCAGTACCACTGATACTAGGTAGCTCACGTCAGACTGTCTCAGTGGTGGCACGTCTGGAAAAACACATGATTACTAACTGTAGTCGGCTCGTCATTTTGTGAGCTAATTCTAAATAATTTAGCTTTATATTGGTTGTAAATATTTGTCAAATGGTTAATATTTGTCATATCATTAAAAAAAATTTTAGTTGAAAATAATGCACAAGTAGTAATAAAATTAAAAATCATAAAAGTAGCAAAAACAACAACATGTTCAAAAAGGGTTAAAATCATTTACGATACACAGATAAGGATAAAAGAATAGTTATCATATTTAGCACAATATAACACATTATTTTTCCAACCTTTTCTTCCACTGCCGACTCTTAAACAAAGCGGCATAAATAAATTCATCAACATGTTTTCTGTCTTTTCCGGTGTTTGGAATATAGCGCTTCCACCGCACATTTGCTCCAAAGAATAACTATCCTGTAAGGCAAAACGTAGACACTTTCAGCCGTTATTACATACCTAGGAAAAATTTCCGAAAATAAGTCATGCTATAAGGAATACTAATAATGCTATTAACATACAATTATAATGTCATTTTTATTTATCAATTACCAACAGTTATTAAAATTCTGTTTTGAGCTATAGGGCTGCCATTTCTTTTGTAACATATCTGTGAAATTGCTAGTTTCCGTGGAAGGTTTAGCAGCTATACGTTACAAACCTCGATGGCGTAGCGGTTAGTGCGTTACTAGTGTTTTACTTCCGTGTTTCGTAAGGAACGTTGAGTCTTTGATTTCAGCTACTATCTTACGTTGGTAGTAGTTTAAATGAATCGAACTGTATTTGACTTGACTGGTGTGTAATATTCCAATCTCCACATATCCATTCTATGTGAAAAGGTTGTGTAGGGTCTGTTAAGTATGTTCCGAATACACTGAGATTTCTAGCTGGTCATAAGCATACCATACACCACAGTTACTAAAATCACTAAGCCACTAAACGTAGTTACTAAAATGCTATGTTTCAACTTAAACCCTCACTTTGCTGGGCAATAAACTGTCAGAAATACATGCGATAACTTACCCAGTATTAATGACCTGCAAAGCGATTAATCGCACCACAGTGCTGCAGAAATGCGGCGGAGGCGGTTGTGACATCAATGCTGCTGTCGCAGATGACAAGTTCTCGCCTGAATTATTGTCTGACACTATTAATGCCTGGAAACAATTACACTTTTAGTACATACATAACCTTTACTAAATACTGTATGCAATTCCTGAATAATTTCTTGGAAAGATATAGATGTGTGTACCTGCATAATATACAGTGTTGCCTTAAGCTGTTTACAATATCATTTTTAAAAAGGTTGTACATAAGTTTTGTTGGAAACTATTTTTTGTAATAGAAGAAAATTGTTAAAATGTTGCCAAAGTTTAAAATCAATTTGTTTGAAAGTGTCAGTTTTTTGTTTCATATTTTTGTATTTTGTAAGTTCTTAACCGAATGGAGGATGTTCGCACTTATTTAATAAATATTATTTTACCTGTACGGTATTCAGGAGTGTCTTCACTTGTTGCCAATGCATTATGTATGGGCATCGTATCATGGTTTCATATATTCCTTTTAGTAATCCAGCCGCGGAATCCCAATCCGTGTTTCGCTGTAATTATATATTTTATTTCATCTGATACATTGTTGGGAAAGGCTATAGATATTTATTGACATAACGACATTTCTCACAAATGAAGCTGCCAACTTACATAAACTTTGCAGTTACCGTAACATTGTCTTATATAAACGTCTTTAAATTGCAATAAAAGTTATTCCGTCCGAGTTTCATATTTTTAATTCATACAAAAAAATATAACTTACCCTTATACTCGGCTTCTTAGCGATCTTTAAGAAGACTTTATCAAGCCTCCTCAGTATCATAATAATTGAAGTTCGTATGGAGTCATCGGACAGGTCTGCTGCAGGCAATATTTTGGTCATATACCTCTCAAGACCACGGCAGCCCATCGAGTCCGGGTCGTATGGGGACACTTTGAGTAGGGAGTGAGCAATTTCTGCTAACCGCTGTAATATGACAAAGTTCAAAGTTAACTTCCGTTACAAGTTTAAATCTTTAACTTTAATTCCTATGAGCAAATACCATACTTATCAAAGACTCAATATTAATATACTTAAACATATCAAATGTTATAACTAAATTGATTTCTTTTTTTCAATACTTTAGTAGAACGACTTATTGATTTTAAAAAAAAGTATAATTTTTAATTTATAATCTTCTTTATATCAAAACTAGTAGTTTTTCGAAACATATCTTACAGTATGTGACTTAGCGTCTAACAATTCCATGTTTTTTCCTTCACTGCCGCCGCTGCCTTTAGAACCATTTAGGTCTATTAATCGCGTACTGGCACGATCAATGAATTCACCCACCAACGATAGTAGCACGTCGCGAGGGCGTCGGTACTCGGCACGAATCAACTGGAATAATAATAGCCATGAATAGAATATATATCTAATACCTACAAATAATGAATGAAGAATGATCTCTCTACTTCGAATTATGATATTATTTTATTATGATATTAGTGATTTTATGTACAAACAGTGACGAGTATCTATAATTGTATAGATAATTTAGTAAATAAACACGGGAAGCCTTGAAATATAGTACCATGTGTTATTACACGTTTGATACTACTTTAACATTGTAATTTTTTACATATAAACTTAAATTCAAAATTTTGTTTACGGTTATTCAACTCCGTACACAGTTAGTGCTTTATAAAGCAGGCATACTTTAAATATTGGAGTAACATAAGTTAAAAGCAACTCACCTCAGAATTTTCTTCGCCAGTAAAATCAGGCGCAGTTATTTTAGAGTTGTCAAATTTAGAATGTGATTCGTCAAAAATAATATTTGTAGCCGCAGCACGGGGCACGGCTCTCTGGGAAGAACCTTTATGCTCCGAGAGGTTCTGTATGGACCATTGTAAGACCTGCAAATCAAATAACATTACAATGATTTTAAATATACTGTGATTCAATACAGGTTTAATTTTGTGGAGTATATTAAAATATCCAAAATCGACTTGATGTTTGAATATTTTAATATAAATGTTACAATAGGTCTATTTACATTTCCATTTGTTACATCGAAGAGTTACTTAAAACAGCAACATATTTACTGAATACGTGATAATTTATGATGATATTAGATTCGTGAATTTTATACTGTTGACACATACCATTAGTTATATCAACTTTCATATATTGTTTACATCATTATAACATGTTTAAATAAAGTTAAACTTACTTCGATAGTCCTTCGCAGTTGTTGACCAACGTTTAATAGCAATAGCCAATTGTAGTATAATCTCCTTCTCTGTTTTACCTTCTCTATTATAAGTAGGGAGCTGAATTTGTTTCACGTAGCAAGGTAATATCGCTTCCAGTATCATCTGCAATTAATGTTTATTCGTTACTTGTTATAAAAAAACACATATCATTGAAAAAATTTTAGGGTTTTGTTTATATATTATGCTCTTATGATTTATACTATTTTTCAATATCACATACATAAAAAGCCTTCTAAATCTTGATTAAATAATTTATATACAAATAATGGACGTTACACAAGTGTTTGTTAAAAATATACATAAACTTACAAGCATCTGGTATCCCCGCATACTTTCTGCAGAGTAAGAAACCACCATAACACAGAGACTGATGCAATCCAGCACATTGACCATTTCTTCTTCGTCGCGGTAGCAGAAATCAATTGGTTTGAGTGGTTTCTCTTCCTTAATCAGTTCTGCTATGTGTAAAGGATCCCGGTGATGCGTTTTTAACTCAGAAGTAAGTTAAAGAGGCAGCTGGATTGGACCTAAAAAAACAATGATTTCTTTATTATACAGCCAATAAAGAACTGCTATTGTACAAACGCCTTAAAATATAACTCAATATTATATTGGAACTTTATACTTCAATGTAGTTTACGAAAGCTAGTAGCTTGAGGACCATGTAGTACTTAACAGAGTAGATAGGCAATGCGCTCGTGAAGTTGTAAAGTAACTTATAACTTATAAACTATCTATATCTGAAATATTTATTTATTTGGAAAACCAACAGCATTTTGTAGCACATTTAAACAAAACAGTTAACAAAAACAGTAGCCAAAACAGTTTTCACTTATTAAATAATACAGAGTGTCGCTTAGAAATTATGTATATCTCTATATGTGCAATGTTCGTTTGGAAAATGCTGGATCATACTGGATTATTTGTGAAAATCATATTTCAAGTATGCCTATGTAATGTAGCATTTCCAGGTGGACAGAAGTAACCCCACTCCATATTTCGCGAAATGTGTTCATAAAATACAAAATCAGTCACATAACAAACTAAAACTACTTTTGCCTACTTACTTTACTAGCATCACCGTACGTAGACTCCTCGTCAGTATCCAATATAGCCGATACCGAACCGAACATCTGCAGTATGAAAGGCTTTCTATTCAACAAGTAAAATTGCTTCACAGCATACTCTATTGTTGTCGTAACGAGTTTGTTGGTTTGAAAATTTGAGTATATTTGAAGTAACGTTGGCATTATAAGAAGGTACCTGGAAGAAATCGAAACAATATTATAACCGAACATTTTCATCAAAAAGGTTCAATTAAATCAATATATTTTTGCAAAGAAGCGTTAAGAGTATAAAAAATCAGCTTTAGAATGTTTTAAGATAAAATGAGAAGACTAAATGACGTGATTACAAAGAAACCAACTAAAGTAAGTTCATTTATTACAAATGCACACATACCCATTTGTAGAAAATATACTCTTAAAATTAAAGGCAGCGTTGACATATGTAGCAATAACGTATCTCAGTATCAATGAGTCTTCGCTGTGTAACATTAGAGCCCCGTTAAGAACATTAAGGAAAAGGTGAATATCGCGTGATGACGTAAAATTACCCGCCATAGCTTCAAACATACGCGCTATTAAACGCACCCACCTGTAAGTAAATATGTATGTAAAGTATTTATTTACAAAAAAATATAATTAAAAATATAGATTTAGTAACCACAATACAAGCTCCTCGCTTAAATTGGCGCTGTGTGAATGTCCAGGCTTGTATTCTAAATACCAGGTAAAAGATATTGCGGGAAGTCTTGTCAATCACACACAAATAGACTTGCTATTGAATAAATCGAAAATTTACAATATTATCACAAGACTTACATGAATTTATGTAAAACGTCCAGTCCTAATAGTGTAGAGCCCAGTTCTCCACGACTGTACAGTGTCAAATCAGCTTCAAGTGCTTTTCGAGGAAATGATGGTAGTTTCATTAGTTCATCGTGTAAGAAAACGACTCGTTGAACAACCTAAGAAAATTTAGAAAATTTATTACATATAGATTTGGACCGCTCCCTTTGACTTAATAATTATTATGGCTGTTATACAAAAAATGCAATGAAGTCCTTTTTAGTTTTGAAACAGTGCATTTTTCTTAAGATCTGCATGGACTTTTGGAAATAATTAACATTTCTTTTTTGGATAAAGTGGCCCTTATTTGAGCTAATCTAATGAAAGCAAAGATTGTTATCTCTCGATCAATTTGATATTGTGATTATTTAGTAGAAATTATCTGAAATATCTACTTACCATATCCACATTCTTTAATATTGCCCAAGTAAGCAGCACCTTTCCAATCTCAACGAACTTCTGCAATAGCTCCTGTTGCTGCAGTTTGTTGAACGCTTCCTCAGGCTCCATATGAACGAGACCAAGTTGTGGGTATTGCGATCGTTTAAAGAAATAGTGGTCCCGAACGTAATTTTGTGGGTTGTGAATTTGACCTGCCCAATATTTTTGTATATCAGTTTTAACAGTATAATATTTCAGCAATATGTCATGATGAGGCTTGCTGCGAATAAAGTATGCCACTTACGTGTTTTAAAATCTACCAAGAAATGTTCACGATGCAGATGTTCTGGTATGCCAAAGAAATCGAGCGACTCTTTTAATATTTGCGAGAAAACTGTATCTTCCTGCACAGGGAACTGGGATGGTATGCTTCCTTCATTGTCAGCTGAAGTAAAACATTTTAAATAATTATTTACATTATTAGCAATTATTCCCATAATTTTTTAACAGGAAGGTAGGATACCTGGGCCATGCACGATGATTTTCTTAGCAGCGGGTACATTCGCCGTCAGCAATATTGAAGCGTCACATTGTTCTTTGCGCAATATTTGTTTTAAGTCTTTAAACATGATTCCGTGCACACTGTGGACAACCTAGAATAAAAAGACTGCGCTAAATATTTTTTCTTTAGATATTTTTATGTATATGGGAAAATATATTAATTACTAAAAATTTAGCCTGCAGAATTATTAACAATAATTAGCAGTATTTGAAAAAGCCACGTTGCAAGTTGAAGCGATAGCGGGCTGGGCAGAATGTCGCAGAACCGTTGGCCGTTGGAGCAGACGAGTTCTGGAGTGGAGACCGCGTCTTGGCAACCGTAGCGTAGGACGCCCTCCGGACCGATGGACCGAGAACTTAAGAGAGGTCACTGATAGAGGCTGGACTAGAAAAGCGGAGGACCTCTTAACCATTTGCCCGCTTAATTTGCAATTAAGCGGGCAAATGGTTATTTGCTTAGTTTATCCATTGGATTTGTAAAATTGAAATGATTTTGGATATAGCTGAAGAATGAATGTTAATTATCTACGCTCTTCCATCAAAATACCAGATAGTCAATAAAAACATATATTTTACAATTACTGTATCGTTATGAGACAAATAAATGTTACTAACCATCCACAATATAGAAAGGGCCGCTCCAATTAACCTCTGGCCATCTTCATGTGGGGATCTGACGTAGAACATAACGTAGCCTATGATGTAGTTGTAAAGGGCGAATGCAGCTTGTTGGGGCAGGCGCGGTATGAACCGGATCAAGTGACGAAGTAGTTTGAACATCTCATCTTGGTGATCGCGGGTCAGACGTTCCAGTACGTGACGTAGGAACAAGGCAGAGTCTTCTACGAGGCAGCCCCATATAACCTGATCAATGTTTTGGAGTTTGAGTAAATCACCAAAAAAAAAATTGCGATAAAAAAGTCATGGTAGACAGGGATTTTAGGTTAAATTTTATTACTGTATTTTTTAAAAAGTTCAATTAAGGACCCTGTGCTTATTAAAGTAAAGACAAACTAAATTATTTATGTCAATCAACAGTTTACCTGATAAGCAACTTCGTAAACGGTAAGATCATCTCTTGAGACAGCAGCGTCATCTAGCAAAGCCACGATCTCAGCCACAGCTGAACAAAGCACAGACGGGAACAGAGCTGAAGCGACTTGTGTGTGATGGGATCCACGTACGCCTTCTACCAGTTCTTCGTCGGCTGGTGCTGTTTGTAAATATATTGTTAAGGTAAACTAAGCCCCGGTTTTATTACGTCAAGATAAATATTAAATAGTTTTCTGGCAGACAGTTGACTTAATATAAATTTACGTAGGTACATACTTTAACTGAAAGATTCTCTTCAAGATAACCTTTTAATTTTTTATCCAGCGGCCCTTAAACGATAATTACGTAAAGTACGAATATAGTATTATCCGAGAGCTATTAGCCGTGTGCAATGTTGATCGGTGCACTTGTGGACTAAGCATATACCCTACTACGTGTTCACGTAACACGTTAGCTTCTTGTTGTTAACCTATAGTAAAGTTAACAACAAAATGTTTGCTATACCAATCTGTTGCCGGAATTGTTGGGAATTTAGCTTTATGTTTAAGTATCCAGCTTTTTTATCGGTTTGGTTGTATATATATATATGAATTTAACAACAAAAATTTATCGTTGTTTATTTATACATTATTTTTGCCAGCAAATTAAAGAATATAAATCGCTTTTTTTTCAAGTTAACTTAACTAAACAAGTTCAGTTCATATCAAAATGTGAATAATTACTTTAAGCGCACCTTTTGATGCACATTATATGTACCTATTCTTACAAAACAGTATTACTTGTCGGATTGCCGCTTTTAAAAGGTCAGCAGTGCAAACCATTTGCTTAATTTACGGCTAGATGGCGTTAAGTGCGGATATTAAAAAAATAATAATAATTTCTGCCAACTTACGTTCAATATGATCATCAGCGGCGTGATCCAATGCTGGCTCCCTGGCTGCCTGTCTCGTGATAGGTATGGTTGTTATGAGGAAACTCTCCCTCTCTGCTCGTTTCTTGTCGTTGCGTTGTTGTAACGCTCGCTTTATCGCCTCAGTCTGTTGCTTTTTACGCGTTTTCGTTGCTGTCACTAAAGAACGCTATCGAGGACATATAAATTTAAATTACTGGAAAATTTTATTATATATTATTCTAAGCTGTGGTTCAACTAGTTCTATTAATTTGGTCGAGTCTAAAGTTTTAATTTAGGTTTTAAACATCTTCTGGAAACGTATTCCTAAGTTACAGTATGTATTAAAAATGGAAATGTATTGAGGAACAAGGTTGAGTTATATATATCAAAACTTCACTTCTGCACTTCAGTACCTGGCCAAATATAGTTTGGAATGTCTTGCTTAAGGGTATGAATACATAATTTTAAATGAACGTGTGCATATTAGAACTTACATGTCTTTCTTGATTAAGAGTCATTTCCATGTCTTTATCTTTCACTTGCGGACTCCATGGAGGATCGACAACTGCTAGTGACTCAATGCCTATCTTTGGAGAAGGTAGTGTGAATTCAATGCCCGGCGGAGGCACCTTGAATGTCATCGACGCACCTTCTTCCATACGAGGCCACACCTGGTATCTGAGTTTCCACATAACTTGAAATCGTAGGATCGCATTAATCCTGTGAAAAAATGGATGAATTTGATGATTTTATTATAACAAATAAAGTACGCAGTTGTCAGTATTTTAAACAAGATAATTTCGATTTATTGCACTGCATTAGAAGCAAAACGGTGTTTAAGGTCAAAAAATCCCATTGTTAATGATTGAGAGAAGCTTTTAATCGGTAAAAGTGAACTCAGTTTTTTTAAATAAATTATATATTTATACTTACAGATATATTGGTAATCAATATTTTACTACAAAATAGTATTAAAACGCTGCTTATTTGAATTGAAAACAGTTTCATTTTCAAAACAAAAATTACGGTTTAGATGAGTTATTTTCTATGAGACTGGCTCTAATTTTCCTTATGCCTATTAGTGGCGTTTATCAATTATCATTATATACACAGGATTCAAAGTGAATATTGCTTGTTATTACCTTACACCCGGTTCAGCGTGTTTCAAATCGCTGTGCATTATATCGGCAGCAGTCTGAGGCGTCTTCACAGCGGCCAGTATGAACAAAGCCGCGGCGCAAGAGCTTAGTTCGCGGTCCGATTCCAATAACAGCTGCCACGCGACTGGTGCACATTCTGCGAACAACTCCTCGCTCATGGTGGTGGCACCTTTTATCAATGTTGCCAACGTTGTGTGGTGCGCGTCACGTACCTGCCAGTAACAAGGATATTTAATATCTATAAGTATACTTCAAGTTTATCAAAACAATTACTGTCTTGTTATATTGAATTTTCAAGATTAGGGTTACCGATGATTACTTTTTTCTAGTCAACTTTCCAATTATTAAATTATGAACTACTATGGACTGCAGCAAAAAAGCTCGGGATCCTTTCCAAGGTCAGGCAGTATTTCACCCCAGGACAGCTTCTAGCATTATATCAAGCCCAAGTTCGGTCTTGTATGGAATACTGCTGCCACCTATGGGATGGACTGTAACTGGCTGTTTTGGACTCGATTGAGCGGCGTGCTGAGCGGCTCATTGGCGACCCTACTCTGACTGACGCTAAGCTGCAAAGCCGCGAGCATCGTCGTAGAGTTGCACGGCTATCAGTTTTTTACAGGCTACATTTCGGTGAGTGTGCGATGGAATTACACGCGTTAATTCCACCAGCCCCTTTTCACCATTGGGATACAAGACTGAGGCGAGCGTTCCATCCTTACGTGGTAGACATTCCACACATCCGCACAGCCCGCTATGGTGCTTCGTTCTTAATGCGCACCGCAAAGGAATGGAATTCTTTGCCTCGTTATGTGTTCCCGATCATTACAACCTGGCCGTCTTCAAGCAGAGTGAATAGGCTGTTTCTAGGCAGTCATGATCCATCCTCGGCCGCATCTTCACTTACCATCAGGTGAGATGGCGGTCAAATGTCTGCCTATAAAGGATAAAAAAAAAAACTATGGATTGCGTTTACAAAACCTTGAATACAGTTAATTACATGCAATATCGACTCCCTTTATGAATCTCTTTTGTCCATCATTCACCAGAATTAGTTATAAATAACGTACAAGTCTTTTTAAGTAATAACTTTAAAAAGCTAGCTAATCACATAAACCTGCAAATTTAGTAGTGCCATAAAAGGCACTCAATCCCAATTCTTAACTTGACTACTTGAAGTCCACTGACCTGTCCTTTAAGATATTTCAGTATAGGCGGCGGGTCCACAGGAGGGTACGGTATGGAACCTGGACAGTTCGCGGGCGGGGTTTCCGCGTGTTGCAACGTGTGTTCCACGCCCGCCGCTCGATACGCTAGGCCAGCGGACTCGATCACCGAACGGTCGATCCTGATAGGAAAAGGATTTTGAAATAGAAATTTAAATATTATACAACAATTATATTATTTGTTTTGTTCTACTCTTATCGTTAAGGTAGATGTTAGATGCCATCATTTTATTCTTTTATTTTAACAAATTAATAATCTCAACTCAGAAGTTCTTAATTATCTTATTTGACATGGTACGATCAAATCAAAATAATAAAGTATTGTTAAGCTGTGCTTACCTATCCGTAGCATGTTCTGATGACTTGCGAGCTCGCCTACCGCGGCGTGCTCCACCAACAGCGTCATCTGAACTTGACGTGTTTACTTCTGGGCCAAACTTCTCTCCATAAATCTACAACATAAAAGACAGTAGAATAATTTGGTACTGATGAACAATAATTGGTATTTGTTAATAGACATTATTTACAGAGACTAATTCATAGCAAAGAACAATGGAGTACATTGGTATAACTTTGGGATTAAATAAACCTCAACTGCTCGTGGTGCATCACTGGCAAAGCGTGGTGGGTTACGTTTCGAAAACGTATATGAAGAAGTACATATGACATTTGAAAATATTTAAGTTATGTATTGTAAGCCTACCTTTTGAACCGATTTCATCAGTCTTGTACACCCTCTCATGTTGCGCCTGAAGCAGTACGGGTGGCAAAAGTTTTGATGGCAGCACACATAATTGAAAGAGTTCAAGAATTTCACAATTATCTGCAACGAACATACAATGTTTTAATATTTTACAATATAACATAAGGTATATTTATTTCAAATAAATGTAACCAAAATAATCCATAGTTAACACATTTTACCTGATTATGTAATGTTATTATTTTATACTTATAGCCTAGTAACCGCCAGGATTGCAGACACAATAGAAAACCTATTGAGTATTAAGATATCACTTACTTTAAGCCAAGGGAAGCCCTTGCTATTATCAGGAGGATCAGTAGAATTGCTATCCGGACTATCAGGCGGGTGGTCGTGGTCATCTGATAAAACTCCTGGACTTTCTCTCCGCCACTGTCTACTTCTCCAGGCATTATAACTGTGCCAGCTGCAAAAATAAAGGTAAATAATAAAGTAACTTACAAACATACACTTAAGTTTTTAAATTTCTTTATAAACTGACCTGCTGCCGGATAAACTTCAGATGTATCACTTCTGTCTGACAGTGAAGACACTTTTCTTCTGCTTTGAATGGAATCTGATCTTCGGTTGAGAACTGTAGTACAAAATGTTGGTATTTAAACAAAACTTAAAAACCTACTAGAGCAAAAAAAAACTACTAGACATAAATAAGGGTTAATAAGTATATCGTGATTTGGTGCTAGTATTATTCCGAACAATAAGTAAAGCATGTTGAACTACCATTTTTTTAATAGACTCTACAAAATATAACAATATTCTTTCTGTTTGTAGAAGTTTGGACTCTCCGTGTGATGCAGGTAATGGTTGAAGGCGGCTATTATACTATATGCGGATTCCGGGATCGATCCCATGCAGTATCCACAAACATTTGTGTGTTTCATGTTTGTTTGTGGTCTCTGTGTTTCTATATACAATATACATTTATTTACATTAAAACAGTAAATACTTATGTTAATCCGTTGTTTAGTACAAGCTCCGTGCTTAAATTGGGGATACATTTATTATCTACATATCCAAAAGAGTCGGAATTTCGGTAGGGAACTTTAACAAGTTAAAACAAGAGATCCTCACATTCGTCTACATCTCTCGTGTCTTTTTGTCGGAGTTTAATTGAGCGCCTTTTGATAGAGCCATATGCCGAATGCGTTTGCTGGGTGTTCCGGCGGTGCATACAAGCTTTTCCACGGGAGCCTAAGCGCCCTTTTTTTTCGTCAGCTGCTGGAGGTATTGCGTCGGCGAGCTGAAATTGTTTTAAATATAATAACATCTACTCTTTCCATTTTCAAAAACCAATTGTAAAGGTGCTAAACGATCATGTTATTATTATTTTTGCTATTTGTAGCTTAAATTTGGAATAAAAATTTTTTACGATGTGCTTCTTCAAAGATAAGAATAATTACCAAATGTCATCATCATTGGAAGGATATTGGTTTGTAGAAAACACACGGGCGCAACGGACGCAGACTGTGGGTGTTAACAACTACCCACGGCTTCACGTGCCTTTCGAGGTACGGGTATCAAATATAAAATATTATAATAAATATAATAGTTCAAATGAAATATTATGAAGCATTTTTTAATAATCCACTGATGAACGTCACTGACTTAGCCTAATAGGCATAATTCTTCACTACATACATAGTATAAAACAAAGTTGCTTTCCTGTCCCTGGCTTTAATCTTTAAATCTGCGCAACGGATTTTAATGCATTTTTTAATGAATTTATAACTAAACGAATGAATAAAGTGATTGAAGAGGTAGGATTCCCTCTTCAACCTATTGCATCCACTGCTGGACATAGGTCTCCCCCATTTTGCGCCAGACATCCCGGTCCTCCGCTTTTCTCATTCAGCTTCCACCAGCGACCTTTCGCAACTCGTCGGTCCATCGGGCCAGGGCGTCCTACGCTACGCTTGCCGAGACGCGGTCTCCACTCCAGAACTCGTCTGCTCCAACGGCCATCGGAAGGATTATATGTGTATAATTACATCATTAAATATCGGAGAAATATGTCTTTCTCTCATGGATATCCCACAATAATATTATTGCACCCGTGCAAATCCGGGGTGGGTCGCTAGTAGTACATATATATCTTTAAGTTACACTCGTGCCTACACCAGAAAGCGCCACTGTGCGTTCCTACTATTGAAAGATTCCATTTTAGTTTAGTTAGTTGAAAAATGGACTATATGGCTGACAAGACGATGAATAATTACATTAATGACTATTTGAGAACGGAATTACTAACTACTCGTATATGCAGCATAAAAAAGTTCAACACTTACTGTAACATTACTTCCCCAGAAACATTTTCGGTTCGTGTAGAACAAATGATATTTTTCTTTCAGTTTCTGCGCCAGCAATAGACTGAAGACTCTGTGCTGAAGCTTGCGAATGTCCATACTTGACAAAGCCATACTCCAACGACGATTAGCTTCCCTGTATCATACACAGCGTGTTTAATATTGCCAACTATTAACGATCCATCTATCCTTCTTAAGCTATAGAAGTCCAATAGCTCTATCTTTTATCTATTAAATCTCACTTAGTTCGTTATTGTGCATGCCAATGTAGCAAAGCAATTAACTCGATATGCTAAATTTATCTAAACTATTGCACTTATTTGAACTATTGTAAATTTTGTATCGCAAAAGTGTTCTTAGGTTTTTAGTTGTCTGGTAATTATTTTTTAAGTCATGTTTAGCAAAATTACGTGGGTATTTTACAACATACCATGCAATTTAAAATTAGCCGTTAGCTCATTTTTAATACTCTTTTCTTTATTGCGAATAAGACGGGCGCTTGCGTAGCCACTTTAAGGTATCTATTACCAGGGGGTAGTTATTGGTGGCTTTTTCTTTATTTAGATTTTGAACATAATATTAAATGTAAATGTTCCAAATAATAGAAGTTTAGCCACAAATAACCACTTACTTATGCCCCTACGTGCCAAATATTGTCCATAGGTGAAAAAAATACTAAATAGATAATAAATTGTCCAAGTGATCTTTGCACGTAGTTTAAAAGTGTACATTATCAAATTATGTACAGTCTATTTACACATGCACGCATAGTGCTGTATGCAAGGAAACATGCATTATTTTTTTAGAACACATACTCGACTGGCATTAATGTGTGTTGACTGCTAAGAGCCCTGTTAAAATAAAAGTTTCATCAAAAATATGCACTCTTTAACACATTATTTCAAACGAACGGAACGTAATGAACTCACTTAGTCTTACACAAAAAACGTCGTTTTTCCATCCATCTTCGCATAACATAATAATAAAAAATAATCAATTTACACCTTTTTTATTATTCCATTACTTACCAAATCTTAATGCAATTCAAGAGAAATTTGTACCTGTATACTCGGTCCCAAGGTCCTCTTTCCTTCAGAGATGAACGGCACGATTTTGGCAGATTCTGGTACGTTTCACGTAAAAAGGCGGTAATCTCGAACAATAAGACGCAAGCGACCAATCTTAGTGCTCGCGGGCATTCGGCACCAATTGGTTTCCCTGGTATCCGTATACTCGCTGAAAGAGAATCAATATAGCATTTTGATATATTCAGACTAAACCTATAATACGTATTAAGTAACTAATTACCTTCATCAAGGAAGTCTTCTTCTTCATCTTGTTGTAACAATTCCCGTTGTCCGTCAGGATCATTAACAAGATTCGTGACATTATCCAAATGTTTCTTATCTTCAGCAAGCATTTCTTCTAATCTATTGCCAATGGCCTGAAAATTTATGTTACATTGTTTAGTACTACTATGACAATTTGCTTTATTTAATATGCAAATATTAACAAACGACTCTTACCTCAGCCCATTGATAGAAAAGCTTTCCAGCAAGACGACGTCTCAATTGCGGACTCGAAGACACTGAAACATTCAGAATATCTATGATATTACACCACGTATTTCATGAACTCTCGATTAATTTGTTTACTTGTTACTCACCGCTGTTTTTAGCTATATTTGACTTGAGCCAATAAGGCCATTGTCCTTTATTGCAATTGTGGACTAAGTGTGCACATTCCAGTATTATAGCAGCTCGTCCAACAACAACAGTGTGGGGCTAAAAATAAAGATAGAATTTAATATAGGTCGTGTGGCTAGGTGTATACCTAAAAAACTAACAATATCTTAAGATTCAATATTTTTTGTTACGAAATCCGTTGGTAAGTTGAATAAGCTAGCAGTTATTATTTGTGAACCTATTGCATCAAAATAATAATAACACAAATAAATATAGATGTACCTAAGTACTGATAGACTGACTTAGAAAATTCTAATTTTAAAAAAATGAGCCACAAGAAACTTACAAGACTTATTTAATAAAATGTTTGATAAAATTAAGAACCAATTTCTAGAAACCTCAAGAACAATAAAACTATTTTAATGCAGCGAGTTTCATTCTACGTGATTTTATTAACCGCTTTGTTGATGTTTAATGCTCACCAAGTCCAATAAAGCAGCCATAAAAAGTGCGTCAGGCGTTGCTCCCGGTTGTGTGGCGTCGAGAAGAAAACTAAATCGAGCAAGACCCGCGTGCAATGGGGCAGCTGCTACCAGCCTCCTTCGCTTCAACACTACCACTTCTGATTCACCACCTCCAGAACCACCCTCAGCCGAACCTCGTCTGGACATATCTGAAACATAACATAAAGTAAATTTCATGAGTGATACAACAATTAAAGCGATTTCGACCGTAACGTCTATTTTCTGTGTTCCTTCCACGTTTCTTTTACTGTAATTTCATAATTTGATTAGTTCAATAAACATTATTATTTATTCAATTTTAATTAGGTACAAGTAATGTTGCAGAAATAATTGATAAATTCATATAGTAACTTTTAAAAGCATTTAAAGGGTGAAAAAATTATGTACATGAATAATAATACTTACATCCTCCACTTGTCTCTTCAATACTTCCATCGCGTTTCTTTCCCATCTTTCTGAGAGCAAATCTGTTCAACCTATCTTCAACTCTTTTCCTAGCCCTGCAAGTCCCATCAAAAAATTTTGTTTATATACAAGGAGTTAATATTAAGTGTAATATATTATCGAATCTAGTACATATAAACAAAATTCAAATATTGAAATCATATTTTTTTCTTCATGCATATTAATACACGATATACGGAACATGACCAAAACAACATTTTAAAATTTTTGTATGTCTGTCTGTTTGTTTCGGGTAATCTGTAAAACTGTTGGACCGATTTGGACCGGGCTTTTTAACAGGTAGCTGATGTTATAAGGAAAAACATAGGCTACTTTTATTTTAGAAAATTCTTTATATTTTAGAAAAATAAAGTATTGTTTTGTCGCGGGAACTTTTAGGTTATGTTGTACTGCGGGAGAATATAATCTTATAACACGGGTAATACGACGGGAAATAATCGTTTTAGTAACCTGTTAAGCGTGTATCCAACTCTTCGCTTGACATGCACTGGTCGGCTCGAATGCGGCGGTGGGACATGAGGCGGTCTTGCCAGCGATATCATGCTGCCAGAGATCGGTAACGATTCACCCGACCCGCCGCCATTACGAATAAGCGATTGCGACTGAGGCTTTTGGCGGAACCAGTTCACTAAAATATAAAAAAATAATATTAAGTGTATATATTATAATATTTATAATCATTGTTTTGTGAATATGCTACGAATGTTATATAAGTAAGAAATAATATGATTATTATTAGACCTAAATCTTAAGTTGTTTCATCAAAAAATACTATTTATTATTAATATATATCTTCGGAAAGATTCGTCAAGAAACTAAGCATAATTGTGTTCAGCTAAATTTATATAGTACCTACTGTTTTTTATAAGTTAATTCCATAGTCAATACCTAAGGTCATTAAAATTAAAATTACATAATTTTCATTAGAATTAATTACATAATTACCTCATCACAGGCTTTGTTTTTTATTTCACATTACAGTAACATATTAAACTTATAAACATTTGTATAAGCACGGCGAATGGAAAAGCGCCAACGATATCGGTGATTTAAGTTCTATCTGACGACATCCGACATTTACAATTTGATTCAATGAAATACTTACCAATTCCACTAATATGGAACTTAGAAGGTATAGACTTTGAGTGTGATATCTTGTGGTGGGAGTTATATCGGCTGACGACGCCGATGGGATGGTCTCTCGGATTGACGCGGCGTTAGTTGGTACCGGCGCGTGCGTACCGACAACGGCGACTGACTTGCTGACTCTTCACCGCCTTCAGTTTCTAACAAACTCTGAAAATAAAGACGATTGCGGTGAATTTAATTATAAACAAATCTTATAATATTAACACTTGTTTGAAGCGTTTATATAAGTGATTAAACTGTTAATTAAAGGCTGTGCATGAAGGCATGTTGCTGCAGTGGGGCGTTATAGGCTGACGATGATGAAGCTGTTAGTATTATGATTTCTTAAATTGGTTTTGAATAAACATATTTTTTAAGGACTTACAAAACTGAAAAAATGTGATTTTAAAATATTTTCCACTAAACCAGGCGAAAATGCAGTTCTCCATGTTTGGGCGTAGTTTAATTGTGGTTAGCCGTGGATGCTCCCTTAGTTCTTACAGAGAGGCTGACAAGACCTTGTTCACCACTCGGCAAGATGCACTGCTTACATCCCATTACACATACATACCCTACATATTTATACTAACCCAGTGCTTAAATTATGAATAACTGTGATGTGCCCCGCTCCGGAACCAGTGTTATAACATATATTCCCGCAATAAAACGTATCCTTTGCGTTAATCCATGGTGTCAGATAACTCCATACCAAATTTTATTAAAAACGTTGTCGCCGTTTAGACGTCAAGTTCTAACAAACTCACAATCTTTCGCCTTTAGAGAGTGATTTGAATACTTGAACTCACATGTGCTCCAGTAGAAGAGGTACTTCTTTTTTTAAAGGTGAATTTCTTGTTATGACTCCGATCGTCTGCCAGGCATCCCGAGTCAGCCCCGGTATCAGAACCCCGCTCATCGTCACCTGACCGTGGAATGTGCCTTGGAGAAAAAAAATATAAATATGTATGGAATAATTAAGATTATTTTATGCTGCTTGGTGTCGACATGCTAATCACATATATACATGAAATCATGGGTGGAGGATGTCTTAGTATAGAAGTGGACATATTAGGTTGTGATGATGACGATGTTCCTGTAATCAAATTCAAATAGGTACAATTAAATCGTCCTGAATCGTAATGAAATAACCAAAAAGTATCCTTGTGGTGCATCCTGACTAGCAACACTGAAACCTCGTTGCCTTATCTCATGAATAAATCAATGGCTGCTATTGTAAGAGGCCTTTATTTAGATTCAAACCTTTCATAATTGCGTGAATGTTTTCATTTTACAAGTATTTTTTACATTTTCACAAGTTTTACATTTTAATAGTGGCCATGATGACGCCAAAGCCAATTTACTTAAGCGATATAATTTCCTATCAACGAGCTAGTTTGTGTTTGTGTTTAAATTTCTACCTGATAACCCTCGTTGTCTGCATGTTGGACTCTTTTTGCTGACTGTCAGGCCTTTCAGCAGTGTCCAGTAATCCGCTGAATGCAACTACTCGAAATATACCGCCGTGAGCTTCACGCACGTAGCTCAACAAGAGCCGAACTTCCATATAAAGTTTCTATAATTAAGACATAAAAGTTAAATGTCATCTTTACTTAACCTAGAAACATACAGACACAACTAGAAAATATTTTATGTAATTCTTTGAGTTGTGTAATATTTGTCTTTATTGTGCATTGAATTAGATAACGGACACAAACCTAAACATTTTACTCGGGTACTTACAGAGTTATCGAGCATCTTGAGTTCCTTATGCATGAGAGCAAATCTAGTGACCAGAACTCTAAACGTCGATTCAACAATAAACGTCTCGATCGCTCTACTTGCATTGGGACCTTGACCCGCCCCAAAGTTGGTGGCGTACCCAGCTTGCAGGTGGCTTATTTCCGGAGATTTGTTACTACGCTTTTGCTGACCTGTTGAAATATTAAACAAAGTAGTAGGTATATTATTGTCATAATTAGTGATGGAACTTTCTAATTCATTTAATTCTAAACGAAGAATGGGAATGGAAAACCTCACAAATTTATTATAAAATTATTTATTAATAAAGCGAAAATGGTAGCAAATATATATATATATTTATTATATCATGAATTAAGAAAGGACTTCATTTTACAAATCGTCAACTTATGTAAAATCGTATCAGGTACTTACTCATTGGCGATACTAAAGTGGAGGGCTCCACACAAAACCCAACGGTAGCGTGTAAATTATCCAATACTTCTCTTATTGGAGCTGTTTTAGTCATTTCTTTCAAGCTCGACGTAAATTTAGGGATGCAGGCTAGACGAAGCTGCCGTAGCGAATTGCGGGCTTGTACCCTAAGGCAATCCGCTTGTGGACCTCGTAGAGCCGTCATGCATCCATGAGAGCACCCCAATTGTCGAATTATCCTATAACATTAGTATACATCCTTATGAATTTGACAGGCGGTTATTTTTTTTGAACAAAACAAAATAATTTTAGTAAAAAAATAGTACAAAGGAATATAACTTGGCACCGACTTTTAAATTATAAACCATATTTTAACGATTTCTATTTAGCTAAATAAAATATTTTTATTGCTTTTAAGTTTACTGTTTCAAGTCAGTATTTTTTCTCTAAACATATTTTTTATGAACAATGCCATAGCGAGAACTGTCTCAATCTGAGAATTGAATGAATTTCAAAAGCCAATTATATACTACATGAGTAAGTTTATTAAGACAAGAGATTTTTTAGTGTTACCTTAGTATTATATGCATAATCATGTGATATGGACAATCCAAGTCTTCCTCTTTGGTTTTGTCTTTTGTACTCTCGGACCCATCTATAATAGTATTTGTGGAATCTTGGCTTTGAGCGCACGGTAACCCTGAATCCCGTTCCTGTAAAAGATATTCTGTTAAAACACAAGTAAAACTATACACATTAAAATAGAATGATTCGTTTACCTTAGTATCTTTATCTCTATTAAAGTCTATTAATGGATCTACTCCGCCCGGTTGTATTTCCTCAACTTGGTTGTTTTGCCAGTTCTTGTGGACACCTATTTCCATCAAGGTATCAACTAAATTTAGCATTACTTCCATTACTCTTAGTGTGTTATATAGAAACTGTCCATTGTCGATACAGAGTAGACAGCCTAAAATTTAGATAGTAATCATGACGCGTAATTTAAACAAGGTGCCAGGAATGCATATAAATTTTATTTAGTATGTTTGCTTACCTTTAGCACAACTTGAAAGTCGATGTCTCCGTCTTTTGTGATGTAATGTAAGGAACCCGGTGCTTCTTGTATTTCTTCAACAACGTACGTTATGTTCGAGTCAGTTTGTGATCGCGTTAAACTGGGCTTGCGTTCTGGAGTTGGAATGTGCTGAGATCCCTGCATGCTCACCGAATCAATTTGCGACTCTAGTGATCCCTAAATTTACCAGTTTTGATAAATTAATGATTGCTCATACAATTTCCCTTAATGTAGCTAGTACAGTAAAGTTTATAAGGTGTTTTAAACACACCAATAAATAACGGACCAAGCAATAGTCCTGTAAGTTGTACTATTGTGATATGTTCATAATATTATTCTTGTTATTAATGCTTACTGTCTCTCTTCGAAAGATAGTCTGGTGATGGCGTGGGGTGTGTTCCGTTACTGTTATAATTGGATTGTTCTTCTTCTGCATATGGGTAGGCATCGGGTACGTAGGACCATGAGCACGCTCCGTCTTAGCCTCTCCGATGTATCTGAAAAACCTTACACTTAAGAACTTGCATCATTCATCACATAAAAGTATTTAGTGTTCCTAAGATTTAATTTAGGGAATCGTTTAGTCGTCATGAATGTGTATTTTGTAATTATGTTTACTACGTTCAATTGCCTGCTTAGTCTACATCATTTTTAAGTTATTTGTACTTTATTAATTGCTCTCATGCAATATTATCGATTATCTATATGTATATAGATAATTTACAAAAAAAAGTTATAAAACACCCTTTTAGTATGGGGGCAACGGCGTATCTATTTAAATAAATTGACACATGTATTTTAATTCAACAAAAAGAGTGTTTTATCACCATTGCTAGCCATGTTATAATATGGTGATGGTTATGAATAAATTTAATTAATTTAGAATCCTGTTACTGAAGTTATCCAACATGGGTTGCATGATAATAGCTTTGCACAAGCGCTATTTATAAATTGCTTCATAATCTGATACTACTGGCTTCAACTTCGGTGTGAAGTGTAAGGTGATCCACAGAAATAAGTATGCGTGCATTCATGTGTGTTTGTGTTTCATAAGCATGTGTATGAGTGCATTTTACGCTATCATAGTAATTATTTATATATAAGCTCGCCTAAATTAGAGCTATGTTCAATTACTAAAAGTAATAATACTAGCCTAATGTAACAAAACGCCTACGAATTACCCTTAGATTAGTTTGCCGAGCAGTGCCTGCATCTAAATTAAAGCGTTCTAAAGTCGTTGGAATATTTACGCACTTACCCATTAGAGGCTAGCTCGTCAATCAGACAGCTAGCAAGAGTTTTTTTCGTCCAATACAATATTGTACGGGTTTAAGCGTTATTAAGACGGGAGAAAGAGAAAAATACATATTTTAAATAGAAATATCACCGAATGTGGTTAAAATAAAACATGCTGTGCATTATATTAATGTTACAAAATATGCCTACGTCAGAAACTGATTAGATTAGACACAAATCCAATAAGTTAAGAAGGTATATCGAACAAATAAAATATATTCTACAAGTATGAATAGTATAATTGTAGCTAGGCTGAATACGCTTAAACTAATATTGGCTAAACTGTATTCCTAAAATATAATTCTCGTGCCGAATGTAAATGAAGAGAGCTTAAAGGTATTAAATAAAATTAGAAAAAAATCTATATTGATTCAAAATATTCATCCATATCAATTCTTAGTACTAACCTCAGGCTCGGCATACTTTTCCCTTTGATAAGATTGCACTGAAATAAATCGCCAGTTAGTCTAGGGGCAAAAGATGGAAAGTTGCTTGCCAGTACTGAATTGGTTCTATCATCAGCATGATCAAGACTTCTATGATAATCCTAAAACAATATGAGTCTAATAAGATAGATAAGGTCGAGAAGGAAGACTACAAAGGGGAAAAAAGAAAATATCTACAGATAGCATTCTTACTGCAGTGTGAAAAGAAAACTTGTGGTCATCTTGCCCAATTTTTTTAAGGCTTTGTCTGATTTCGATAGCAATTTTGTCTCAACAAACGCCTTCAAGTCAGCCATTTTCATTTTGCGTTTAATTTTTTCACTGGATCGTCTTGTCATAGGACTGTTCTCCTCGATTTTAGGAGCTACAGGAAAAGGTATCTCAGTGACAGGAGACATATCTTTCAATTCGGGCACTTCCATAAAATTTTTCAATGAGTCCGTTCTTTATTTCAGGGCTTTGATACACAGACACTTCAATCTTAGGTATTGAGAGAATTACTTCTTTTTCTGGGTTGAGTTTGCTTGATATATCATCGCAAATATCACGTAATCTGAAATAACATTACAATAATTGAATGTACCATAACCTCTTATAAGACCCTTTAATGTGATATACGAGTATAGGCAAACTCTATACTTACCTGTTGTATAAGTAATGAAGAGCCAGTAAACTCCTTCTTCTTGCCATTGGGAACTAAAAGGCATCTTAAAGTAGCTACATCAAGAAAAGTGGCAGCTGATAACTGAAAATTAAGAACTTTACGTTATATCACACAATTGGTAGTTTAGGTGTATATTCGTTTAGTAATAGAATAATGCTTACATGAACTTGTTTTAAAATAGGCTTTTCTGTAGAGGTTGGTGTACTTTTCTGACCTGGAATACCTGCACTGTCTGATAATGATTCTTTATCAGACGAACTGGAAATATACATTTTTAGATAAGTAGTGACAAAAATCCTATAGAACGCTAGAAATCCAGAAACAATATAAAATCTGTAATATTTTTTTTATGGTATAAGTATACAGGACGGTCAGGACGCTCACTTGATGGTAAGTGATACGCCTGACCATGTTAGAGCGGCATTGATTGAGACTAACAACTGATAGACAGTTATTATCCTACCTCAATGTCACTCTGCAGGCGTCTTAGGCGTAGCCACAATTGGGCAAGCTGGGGCGCTTGCCCACCTGGCTGTGCTAATAGTCGACATGAAATCTTATACCCGATAATTTCACTAGCTACAGTGCCGTCATACCGAAACACGAAAGTGCATACTCCTGTTTCACGGGATGATATCTGGCACTGCAGTAGCACCTACCTAGACGACTCGGTATCGAGTCTGCCACTAGTAAGTACTTATGTGTAAATGTAGTAAATAAACGATAGTTATTAATTCGACAATTTCATCATTATCCGCCTATATCGGCCCACTGCAGGACACAGACCTTCCCGTACAGCATAGCTATGAGGCAATTCCGACGTCGACGACGACGACGACGACCGACGGCTTAACGTGCCCTTTGAAGCACGGAATCATATTTCTTTACAGACAATCAGGTGATACAGCCTGCAATGTCCTAACCAAAAAGCAAGGTCACGCAGCCGAACGCTGTGCCCACTAGACCAGCGGCAGTTAGACCAAAAAAAGCAAAATTTACAAACCTCATTTTAGTAACTGGTGGTAACGGTTTGATACCCGGTAAAGGTTGTTTTGCTGTATCCGATTTTCGTATTTGAAAAAGACTGGGATCTGCCGCGTATACTGTGTAAGTTTCTTTGACAGTTCCACCGAAATTTTGAAAATAAACTGAAAACATGGCAAATACATCTAGATTACAGAAGGAACAAAAATGGACAACACTTCATTATACAATAAAGTTATAATAAATATATGTTATAGTAATTTTAGTAAAACTTACTACATGTTCCTCAGTACTGGAGCTCTCTTCAGGAATTGTTTCAGGAAAATAGTATCTTTAGGTGAAGAGACTGGCCAAGGTTCCTCTGTGCTTGGTTGCTTTGATGGCATTTCCGACTGAGAAATTGACACATTTTGACTAGGAGGGCTACCATTTATAGGTGCATCCTCTTTGGAGATTTACTTCAAACAAAAATTCTGTTGTAAAAACATGTCTATATACATTTATGAAGATGAAGAAATGTGTTATAGCAAAAATAGTTTTAGCAAATTCAAATACTTATGGTATGATAAGCACACTGAAGATCCAAGCTGCATTATGAAAAAGATATTTCAGTGGAAATATAAAATAATAATTAAACGTACGCCCCATAAACACGTCCCATGCTGATTTCGTTTAGAAAATTCCCCAATGGTTCGGTTTGGGCTTCACAAGTGTTGAGAAGCAGGGGGCATCTGGATGGCGGAATTCCCACATCGCTTGCCACATTTTAGACCATTTTCTAGACGATAATTATTTGAAGTCAGATTCTTTAGATGTTGTGATATTGGTGCAAAAAGGAATACAAAGGCTGAAATATTAAATATATGCATATAATATTTTATTTTACATGATAAAACAAAAATAAAGATAAAGGTAGATTAGAATATATTGTATCAAATAAGAACATGATTTTGTGTTGCAACTTGCAACACTTGAAAACAATATAACCATAGTCAAAATTTTTGAAATCGATAACTTCAATTATGTTCATTTAATTTTTCTAATAATAAAATCTTGTTAAATTACACAAGTTCAAAGTAGTACATTATGTTTTAATAGAAATCTATTAAGAATATGTGCATACGTCATGGAAGGTCAAGAAAGGTAGTGAAATGGGTTGGAGTAGAATATGCCATTTTCATAATCATTATCAGCGCATTCATAGATGCATCAGTGGATCCAGTGCAATGTGTACAGGGCGTTGTTTCACATTGCCAAGTGATTGATGTTGTCCTTCACTCTGCAATGATAAGAATATTTTTGAATAATAATGCTCTACAGCCCAGGTGCCCAAGATATTTAGATAAAATTATATATTACTACTGAGGCCCTTATACAGAATGAGACTCAAGCGTTGATCTTCACTTAAGTAGAGTGAGAAGGATAGCACTCTATATGATTAATAGCACATCCTTTCCAACTCAATTTAAGTAAAGATTAACATTGTGTTTAGTTTAGGAAACTGACCTGAGAATCACAGCGCCATCTAGCCCAGACTAAGCATGTAGCTTGTAATATGGGTACTAAACAATTGATAACATACTACTATTTTTTTGTAAACTAATAAACATTTGACATATAAATATGAGTCCAATACAAACAGACATGTTCAACAACAAGTTTGTGCTTACTGCTGGGGATAACATCTATGGGTAATGGTTGAGTCATAATAATTTGCCAAATAGCCAGCTTTACTGCTATTACCCAGACACAACTTGATTCCAGCTTAAGGCTAGGAATGTAAGACTGTTCTAAAGTCATAGTCTCCCTCGATAAACCTTGTCTCTGCAATTTAACCTATTGCAGTCACTGTTTGACATAGGTCTTCCCATAAACCCAAAAAACATAGTTGGTACGAAATATATTAAGATTGTTCCAATTTGCAACTTTAATTTATGTTCAGTTATAATCAGGTTACTTTATAATAATAAATTATCATAATTCAGGAAAATCTAGACTTACTTAAATTTAATTTGTATTGCCATTTTATTTCCCGTTTCTAACAATTCTAATCAGGAATTCCTGATCTGTTAGTCATATTATTTATATAGATTAAAAGAATAAGATATGTAATTATTATAATTTTTTCATTAAATTCAACTGATGATTTAGACAAACAATATGCTGGCACCATTGTGTTTTGATGTGTTTGTTTAATATTTCCATGGTCTATACCCTAACTTGTGAAGGCTATCTAGCAAAAATCCTTGCAGAAATTAACATAATTATTATAGTTGTATACCTGTTGTGTAATAAAGCTGCTAAAGAGTGCATAACATGCGGAAATGCTGCTTGAATAAGACGCCATCGGGTATTGCCTCGATGGCTCGGATTCAGACGAGCTGATGGATAGGCAAGCCGAAGATTTTGGACCAACGCTTTCTCAATGACTGAAATGAAAGTATCATTGAAACGACAAATTTTGTCATTTTATTTATATCATTTACTTTAGGTTATTAATTACCTTTGCAGCTTTTTTATTTCCTGTGTAAGCACAAATAAATAAAATGTTATTAGTCTTACTCTATGCATTTTCAAGCATAATTTAAACAAACGAGTACACTATAACTTTGTTGTTACAAAACAGCTGATGTATGTTTACAAATTCGAAATGTTTTTGTCACGTTTTTGATGTTTTGAACTTTTGACAGCTATTTGACAGATTATTTTTTTAAACCATGTTTATTAGGAACCGAGTTAGAAATTAAGATGTTAGAAACAAAATTTTATATTATGAATTCTAGATCATTTCCTAATACATCTTTTAAATCAATAATATCCATATATTCGATTAATCTTATTAATTTGCATTTACGATTGGAAATGATAACGAGGTTGCATTCTACATTAATTAACTAAATGAACTTGTATTTTGTGCTAATATAGCATTTCTTGCAATAATATTTTTTTTTATAATTCAGCTATCTTTTCGAATCTAATTTTTATACTTACGTGATGACCTGGTGCTCTTTGACAGAACTGCAATAATATAAATAAAATTTGATTTATATTCTAGAAAGTACATACGTAAACCAACAAAATGAATATAGTATTTTTAAAATATGTAGAACACGAAACTTTAAAAATGTTTTTTTACAAACTAAGAAAGTACAAAATGTTATTGCCGTACCGGGAATCGAACCCGAGCCTCCCGGGTGAAAGCCAGGTATCCTAGCCACTGGACCATACGGGATGAAGATGTAAAAAAATAAGTTTTTAAGTCAATGAAGTCTGTGACGATACCCAGTATACGTATTGGTGCTCTATGTAGCCCATTTATTGTGTATTTCCTATTTTGCATGTACACTTACTATCTTATACATAATATTATTAAGTATAGACAATAAATTGTTTTGTTAGCTAAACTAAAACACTGTTGAAAGAAGGCCTCCCCTAATGACGTCCACGTTTCCCTCTGTTTCGAGGTCGGCCTCAATAGGATCACAAGAACGCATTTATTATTAATATCCTCCAATTTTAGTACTTAATCAGTAGGTAGAAAACTTTGCTAACAAGTATAAAGTGCATCAGGTTATTCAACTTACCATGCAGTCATCATCGTGAACTCTTCCCAGTCTAGGCCGGACAAATGGAGCTGTAAGACGCCACAAAAAAATCTGGACAGGAATAGGCACTATTTCTTCACTAATGGGGTCCTCTTCAGTTATTTCCTTCATTTTAATTTTTGCAGGATGGCGTTTGGCTGTAACAAAGGGTTGGTAATTATAGCAGAAACAGTGCGCATTTTAAGATAAGGATGGCCATTTTCATAATCGTCATTCTGGCTAAATAATGTTTGTAGATCGTTAGCACGCTGTCGACCAGTGAAGCAAGTTGCTGTCAAGAATTATTGATAACGAGATTGCAGACCTGGTGCGGCAGTAGAAATAGTTTATTTATTAAAAAGGTGTTATCGGGTTGCCAGAGCCCGTTCGCTATTAGACATGATGCACCTGGGGCAAGTGAGTTTGGCTAGGGTTCTAAAAGTTGAATTTGGTACCCTATTTTTTACCCCTTATTTACCTAGTTTTTGACAATTCAGGTCACATTTATGAATGTTCGATGGTGTGACATGCATACCTATAGGGAAGCCTGTATGTAAAGTTAAGTGAAGACCAACAAAACATTAGAAAAATATGTTGGTTAAAATAAATATACATCTAGACAGGTAGGTACTGCCACATTTACTAGACTACTTGATACATTAGATTTAAGATACTTAAGAATTATTTTGATTTCATCTATCTTTCATCCCACACTTATAACCAAATAATGGTTGTTTTTTGTTGTTTATAAAAATATGTGCAAGCTGAATTGTAGGAACATTTTCTCGCATATATATGGATTTTATCTGTTTCCTGACAAATAGGGGTCAAGTCAACTTTTACCAACTAATGATATTTTATAAGTCTCTTACTCAAAAAGTATAGGGCACAATTTATTGAGATACGAGTGTGGCACAATAGACACAATTCAAGTTCCGAATTTGTCAAAACAAAAACTCCGTTCCTTGTCGAGTCGGTCTAGCTAATGACATTGTGTCAATATTTTTAATACTCAAGCAAGCTAATCATTACAAAGTTATTGTAACTTCATACTTGGTCTCACGTTATAATTGTTTCATTTGTAAGACGCGCCACACTTTTACATCTTATTCTTTATACAAATTATTAAGTAACATTTTTGTATTAACAACAAAAGCTTTAAATTGAAATTGCATAATAAAAATAATGCTCAAAGGACTGGCGGAGATCAGTGTTTCACAATAACTTTTACAATTTTATAAATTGATTGTGTAGTTGACTTTCAGCTGATTGTACACACCGAACACATAACATACCGAAGATCACGGCGAAAGGTATGGTCACATAGTGTTGAGCACACTGTTTACATGCGGCAGGGGTTGCGCCGTACGGAGCTTGGGCACGCATTTACTCAAGGAATGCTCGTCCGGAGTGAGCTCTGCGCAGTCGGATCATAGGGAGACGATAGGGGTGACAAACCATTACGCTTGCCAGTCATCCATCATAACTTACATGTGTATTTAATTATCTTTACAAATTATGGGATTTTTGTCTGTTTGGTTAGTTTACGCGTCTGTACCAAAACAAAACAAAATCGGGGGCAACAAACAGTTCGCTCAAGTGGTCAAAATTGAGTTGCAAGATTTCACACGAACATTCTTATTTGATTTTGTGTGTTTACATTTCAAGTTAAATGAAGGTTGGTAAAAAGCTGCTAGACCTTTATAATCTATTGACTATGGATCTAATGACGACATTAAGTTAGGAACGCTGCAGAGTAATTTACTGCTTTCAAAAAAAGAATTTATCAATAAGTTAATAATTAAACAATAATTATGTAGTCGAATAGAGGCAGCCCTGAATTGTTCTCATTGATCTGTGCGCAGCCTCCGGTTTATAGGAGGCTTTGGTACGGCTGTCTGCGCAAGACATGTCTGGTAAATAGGTCAATTATTGTTTGTTCTAACTAATCTAATTTAATGTAGCTTAAAACAGTTAATATAAGACTAATGATTCATACCCGTAAGGCAAGTGCAGCGGTTAACAGTCCGAAACATCAAATTTCATGATTAGAGGAGAAACATACTCGTACATTAGCTAATATAAACTAAGGACAGGTTACTTTATAGCAAGACAATAAGGCTATCTAATTATTATAGACATGATATTAATACAAAAGCTAGAATACAAAGGCTTTAATTATTATTTCAATAAAATATATTATTAGCCTCATATAAGAAGGAATGATTATTTCAGACTGACAATGAACACTTGTTTAAATCCCACTCTTTTTGTCGTAGAAGTCAACAATGATGAAGGCATATAACATAATATTGAACATGATTAATGGGGGAGACCTATGTCCAGCAGTGGACTGCGATAGGTTGAATAGGGGATAGGGGTACATGATTCTTAATCCACATTTATGTTTGTGAAAGAATGGTAAATAAAAATTAAACATACATTTTTAAAGAAATTGTCTTTTGCCATTAACATCAAGGTGTTCAATTTGTGTGATATGTACATATTATTATAGTGAATACCCAGACCGATAACACAGTATGAACATAATGTTTGTAGGTAGGTACTGCATGAGGATTGATCCCGAAGCTATATAGGTACTCGTAGATGATTCCGATATATTTTTCTGTAAAAGTATTTTTTGAACTCGTCAGAGTTCCAATGAATAATAATTTCAAATTTAATCCGCAATCCGTTCTGTAGTTTTCGAGTCTATCGCAGTTATAGGGACAGAGAGACAAAAATATTATCGTGAATTATGTTGTAGTGATCTTAATTAAATCAACTCTTTTGTTCATCAATTCTTTCAGTTTAGGCCCAATAAGAACACGTGTGAATTTCAAATGTAATTTACTACTGCAGTAGACATCCTACTGAGAAGAATTAATTAAGGAACTCAGTAGCTACTTTACACCTTTTTTTAATATTGTACGAACCACTTATCAACCCCTGTTAATATTTTTACGAATACCTATTTCTAATTATTAAGTTTATTATTCATTGCAATGAAACGAACGTCGTTGCCAACTGTGAGGAACGGAATTATTTATTGTAATGAAATTTAAAATACTTTTAAATTTTGAACTTTATTATTATTTATTCTTCTCTCTTATTTATTATTTGTTTCCAACTGAAATGTCACGAGCACATTTTTCGTGGAATCTGTTATAACAACTATGAAATAAATTGGAACAAAAAGGCTTCAAACCATTAAAACTTTAATGTAATAAATAATTGCATATTACCTATCTTTACCATAAAACTTAGCAAATAATCGGTTGATGGCTTTTTGTTAGCATAAGCAACTATGTTGAATTAACGAGATTGAGTGATATCAGTGTTCACTTAGCGGCAGGCAATTTATAAATAGAAAGCAGGAG
This sequence comes from Leucinodes orbonalis, assembly GCA_019425675.1. Classification (NCBI taxonomy): domain Eukaryota; kingdom Metazoa; phylum Arthropoda; class Insecta; order Lepidoptera; family Crambidae; genus Leucinodes; species Leucinodes orbonalis. The sequence goes on from PQWD01002373.1 coordinate 49,351, forward strand.
CGGTCGCACTAAACAGCTACCACTTTGTAGATTGTTCCACACACAATTATAAGTCCTACATACATAGTTAGAAAAATAATGTTTATGGATTTTGAAACACTTTAATGTTGAAAGCCACAGGGGTACTACTTTTTAGATATGACGAATTGGCTGGCTCTAGTATTGGAACTTAGATGTTCACCCAAATGCTCATTAAAATATCTATAATAGATAACTTTTAAATAAATATCTATGGCTCCTATTGTTTTAACTCACTCTCCTTACTTTTTGTTTGCAAATGACGATTACAAAAAATTGTGAACCGATTCATCGCTTTACCCAAATACATATTTTATTCGAATGAGATTACTTAGTTAAGTAATACATAATAACTAAATAAGTGCTAGTGTATCTACTTTAGTTAGTATTGTATAACGCTCAACATAAATTCATAGAAACTTATTTTCTTCAAAATAGAACTCGTTTACAAAAGTGGCGAACTGTCTTAAAAATAGGGCAACGTGTCAATCGCTGCTCAAAGAAAACATCAAACGTCATATGAGGAAAAAATTTGGGAAAAATAAGAAAATGACAAACAGTGAAGGTGTGCTTTTAAATTTACTAATCATGTTTATAGATTAATACTTTCATATATAAGTCGTATTATATCATCATTCGATGCGACTAGAGCTACACCAGATTGCTAAGACATCAGGTTTGTGTTCAGATAATGAAAAAGGTGGTTGCGAACAGCGCTTGGCGACCGTGTATGCTGTGCATCTGATTGGACAAATTCTGAATGAAGCCTATGTGATAGCGAATGCGGCTTCAGAGTCAGGTGATATTTTGTGACCTTACCGAGAAGCAACGAGTGATAATGTATGAAGTAGTTTTTTTGGACAAAATGTATAATCTAAAACATACTATCCTAAATATTTTTAAGAATCTTGTTTTAATTAAAATATGGATGTGGATGCTTTGGGTCATAGGCATTTTTGAATAAGCCGCGCAGGTTACGCTAAAATCTTCTAGACACACGGCTTAAATCGTAAAAAAACATAATATCTCATGTTTATTTACGATTTAAGCCGTCGTCTAAGTTAACTATAGCGTCTGTCAAGCATAGTATCCTTGAGTAAACAACTATTTTTAACGCTTAACCTTTTGTTTTTAATCTATAAATATAAGTTATAATAAGTTTCTTACCTATCAGATCTAAAGAAGAGAATTTTTCCTGTTAAAATTACCAGAAAGATTATAACAGATCTTAAAGTTTTTTTACTTCTAATGGCATCTAAAAGTCTAAAAATAGGTATCAAGTACAAACAAGTATTTTACTTCTCAATCCTTTGCTAATGCTATAGAAACCGAATTCAGGTGGTAATTTATGAGCGGTCTTCAAGACCGAACGCATTGTCCGGTGAAGCTGTGAAGGCCGCACGCAGGTGGTTAAGTTACTAAATAGGTGGAAGGTGGTCAAAGATTCAACAAGAATCATACTATTCTCAAAAAATAATTTAAAAATTTTTATTGCAACACCAGGTCAGCCATGGCGCGATCTAGCTATGCTTAAGAATATAAGAAGTATTCATAATAATATGAAAGATGCTGAAGATAAATATGTAACATATTGCGCGTCAAATGCTGATAATGATGATGCAATAGTTGATAAAATGGATGATGCTGCAAAATTTATTGTTACTTCTACCCCACAAAAAGGTCCTATTGGTACAATGGATTTTATTTTATTTCTTATTTTTGATAAATTAGATGGTATTTTGATCTGCTTTATTTTTTATTATTATGTATACAGATTGGCCAGGACACTCACATGGTAAGTGATACGCCTGACCATGACAGAGCAGCATTGATGGAGACAAACAACTTCTATAAACAGTTACTACTCTCCATCAATGCCGCACTGCGCCCATCACCCGAGACAACAGATGTATACCCGGTAAGTTTACTGGCTACAGTGCCCTCATCCCGAAACACAAAAGTGCATAACACTTCTATTCCACGGGACGATATCTGGCACTGCGGTGGTATCTACTTTGGCGACTCAGTATCGAGTCTACCACCTAGCATTCAGTCATCAGTAATTCATCATCATTGTTCGGTTATTGTACAATGAAATCGAATTTTTTCATCTAGTTTTTTTTTAGGGAAAATGTGTCAGTAATGCATGAAAACAGTTTAATTGTCAAGGAGACCATGATACAGAAATGGTACGAACTATATTAGTATTCGTAACTTATATTACTACGTTTTTATATTAGTAACTACCTTATGATTTTTAGGGAAAATGCGATTTAAAGAAATCTACTTCCATGTTTATAAACCATCTGTTTGATATGAGCGAAGTGGAACGTGTTATAACTTGCGATAATTCTGAAGCGATGCGAACTGATTCTAACGATTTACTGACGGAAGCTATGACAAACATTATGGAATCGTATGTAAATTCAGCACTTGGAAACCTTCGGTCAAGAAGTTCCAAACAAACTATATACTGAAGGTGAAATATCTCCAAGTACCGACAACTCTGGTTATTCCCTTTTGGCCGATGCCTACACAACACAAAATGGCAATGACATGACATTTTGTGTCGATCATGGCGAAACCTATGAAAATATCGAATATGGTGGGACGTCTGCAGAACAGGTAAGATTAAGTAAAGTTGAAGTGTCGAAGCGAAATGTAATTATAAATATTAGATAAATGTTTGTATAACATATTGATGTTAAAGGAGGGAGATAAAAATAAGGCCAACGATCGGAATCGGAAGGATGTTGATTTTTATGAAAATACATTTCTGACACTGAATCGTAAGTATGAATAACAAAATAGTAATATCTATTTATTACTAAAGACAATATACCTTTAAACAAATTTAACTGTAAATTATAAGGTGATTACGATCAATGTTCTGATGAAGACGGTGAACCAGTGCTACACGATACTAAGGGCATGTCGCTGCAGGAAGTAGAATTGATGGCTATGAACACGCCTGTTGAAGAAACACTACAAGAGATCACAACGCCGACGGTAGAAAATTATGCTTTCGATTTTTTGTTGCAATACTAAGCTACGTTTAGATAGCAATAGAGCCCAGAATGCTGAATGTGCCAATATTAAGTCATCTGCACTATACACTTGCCTAGTAAAGCTGATAAGGCCATGTGCAGTCAACAGCAAATCCAAAAAAAAAATGTAACCAAACAATACTAGTCTAATATTAATACAATACGAACGGATTATTCCCATAAGTCTCCTCTAGCTCTGTCGGCTAGTAATAAATGGCTCAAGAAAATTCCCTTTATCACCCGGTTTACAATTTGTCCCCTTCTAATTCGTAGCAGAGGAAAAGAATGGGACTTTTTTCTCCCAGTTGCCCCCGTCTCCTGAGGGAATAATATACGTTCAACCATCAGTATGCATTAACGGTAGTGAAATGGGTATTTTTATTGAGATACTAATGAGCTGCACCACGTCTTCCTATATTATATAGATAGGTGTGTATTGAAGGTAATACAATTACGTTTTATGTCTATAATAATATAATGAGTTATTTAAAATATCCATTCCACTACCCGTGGTGTAAACTGGTGGTGCTATGTATATATTTTTAGTTTTATCTATAGCACCTGAAAATCGTACAAGTGCAAGCTTTCTTTCTCTATATTTTTTTAATTCTCTCGCTTAAGGCCCATATTCCCACTTTGGGGCCCTTTCAAATAATATTAAATGGAAAGTATTAGGGATACTTCTATAAAATAATACAAATATTTAAGGTCTCAAGTTCGACGGATTTTTTATAATATTGATATTTATCTTAAAGGCAAATAACAAGGACTTTGCGGCAATTTCTGATGTGTCTGCTTCGGCCAGTGGGTCACGTAAAAGTAAATTAGTTCAGCAATGCCGCTCACAAGGGGCACGACTCCTGGCATGCCTGCGTGGGTGGTGGAGGCGTAAGACACCTGGGAAACGCAAGGTAACCTTTTTAGATTATGAATCGTGTCAAAGCAATCCAAACATCACATATTTGTCTTCCCACGTTAATACTAAATCACGTCGGTATAATGTGTCCCCCCTTGCTTCCTTGACAAGTATCTAACTATAAAATATATGTGTAGGAATGACCAAAATAATACTCAATCCTTCCCTGAATATTAAGACCAGACCAGGCCTGACCTTACCTGTTATCTATAAACAAATGAACTATTGGATCATAAAACATTGTGGTCCCTGAATTGGTTATACGAGTATATGACCAAAACCATAATTCAACATGAAAAGTTCATTCAAAAATGATTATTTTATTCTTGAAACCAGGAGCAAGAATTCCCGGCTCTGTTAGAAGTATGTGTCCACTATCACCAGACGCAAGACGCAGAGCTGCTAGTCTTCTCGGTCAAAGGCGGCTATTCACTTCGTCACCTCCTTCGAAGCATGTGGTTTGGAAGTTCAATACTGTCAGCGAAGCTCTTGTCAACTCTTCCCGTTGGAAGAATTACACCTTTGATGTGAATCCAGATAAATGTGGTTAATATTGACCAACCCACGTTAAATTTTTGTTCAATTATTTTCTCTATTTGTGTGACTACATATGAATTAAAATGTCTTAATATATTTTTGTGTATTCATTTTTATTTATGCAAAAAAAACAATCATAATAATATTTCATGTTCGTCTGTCAATTAGAATACTGAACACCTTGGCTTCCAAGAGCGGATCCATATACCTATATCACACGGATCGATCGAAATAGTTTAACGTAAATGTAGATATATACCAATGGAATCGGAGTCAAAATAATGAAAGGAAAAGCTAAAAAGCTTTTCGTCTCGTTTTCTCTTGTACGATAGTAATGCGTCCAAAGACGAGACAGAGGTAGAGCAACTCCGCCGAAAATAGACTGGTCGCGGATTCCTGGGCTAAATCTCAAATATCCAGACGGGGAGCGCCATCTAAGCCAGTTAAAACAGTCCCGCGAAAAGTTACCGAGCCCCACTTCTTGTCTGAACGTCTGCCAGTGAAGACCGGGAGGGAACCAACCACCACCACACAAAATGGTGAGTCAACTACGACGGCAGTGAATGTGAAACGGTGTACAGTGAATTATACGGACTGTCAGATCTCAAGTGGTTTAAGGAACGTGTAACTACCTCGTGAACCAATTCCGCAGACCGGAAAAGCTCGCGAGGGATTGATCTTCAGCACTCTGATCATAAAATAGTGTTGTGCTCAAATAGTGAGAAAACATGGTATCGTATACCCTACCTGTTCTTATAGCAAAATAAATAGTGTCGGAGTACTGCAAAAACACATCATGAAATATCAAACACACTGCATGACACGCTAAAACATCAAAATAACGAAATGTTTTTGGTCATTTTCAGAGCGACCTCAGCAAGAACGACATTGAAAGTAAGTTACTTTTTTCTCACATATAACTTGAATAATATATGTAATAATAAGATAAATTAGTAATACGAATATTTCTCTAAGAAAACCCGAGAACATCATTAAAAATAAATGTACTACTAATATATATTAACGAAAAGAACTTATCATATAATATGCTTAGTCTACTAAAACTGCATGTACCGATGAATTACATAAATGAAATGGGAATAAACATATCTTCTATGTTTAGCATTGATTCTCATAAAAGGCGCGCGTTACTATGTGATGTCGGTAGCGGCGCCAGTCGACACTGCGCGCGCGCTGCGTTCCAAATTTAAACATCGCGTCACGTGATCCCGAACCACCGCCCGCCCAAACAGAGAAACTCCGCTCAAATTTCACTTACCATTTTTTACCGCGGTGGAAGGCTAACTGTTTTAGTAGCGTGTTATGACTCATATTTGGCTTATAGTAGGGGTTCTGTTGATATGATAAATCATTATCAAGGTCAACATATCTAGCAATCAGCTGTTTGCAATGATACATGAACATAGATTGCAATGATCAATTTAACAACTTTAGCAACGATGGTACAGAAACTCGATACAATTATTAAATATTAGAACTTTTCGGTTAATGCCCAATTTAAGAGACTTTTATGAGATTCGATTCAGATGTAATGTTTTTGCGATCATAGTATCCAGGATGGCCAGTTAGTTTGGCACCTATTTAAAATTAGAACAGAGTTACAATCGGATATTATTAGAATGTGACTCATGGGTTTGCAGTAAAGATTTGGAAACTCATGGTGGAAGGTATTATTTTAGGAGAAGAATGTACGCCCACGCACTCTGCCCACGCGTAGGAGGTACCTGTGCGCAAATACGCATGAAGAATTGTTATAGATATTAGGACGGTAATATTTTCTCACATTCATTAAAGAATACTTGTAAAATCAGAATAGTTTTTGCGAATAATAGTCTTTATTCAGTCAAGATATAGGCTATCGTTTCTTAAACAATTTAGACTATTTACTCGAATGTGATGTTTCGATTTAACTTTATGCATGTATGTACATGCAGCAATAATTTTTAAAAATCAAAATCTTTTAGTTTATCTTAATTTGGTAACAGATATGATCCATAAATCAAATTGTAATTTAAAAACTTATTTGTAAATGTTTTAGGAAAATATTATGTTTTGGAAACAGTTAGGCACTGTAAAATTTGCTTTAGTTTTTCTATTTTTTGGCATCTCATCAAATAAAAATGAATAAATTCCAGTTTACAATAAATAACAATCTTAATTTTTAAAATATGTATGAACTTAAGCTTTATCTAAAATATCAGAGTTGTAAGTCATAGTTCAGGAACGCCAACAATTTATATGGTCATGAAATGAATTTATTTACTTATGATTTTATAAATACTTAGTCATATTTATTATCTAAAATGTTTCGTACTTCTTGTTATTCTTGATATACTCTGAATATTATTAATTTTGATTGCTGTGGGAAAAAATACTTCGAGATTCAAAAATTGAGTTACCTAAATGGCCTTCCAAGATCATAACTTATAATGTCTTGGTGTTCTCAGGGCATCCTTCGCCTTCTCCATCTACGACTTCGACGGCTCCGGCAAGATCGATGCCTACCACTTAGGTGATGTCCTGAGGGCGCTGAACTCCAACCCTATTTTAGCGACCATCGAGAAGCTCGGTGGCACCAAGAAGAAGGGCGAGAAGCAGCTTACGGTAATGAAATTACTCGTCATACTAAAAGAAACAAATATAGACCGTGGAAAAATAATTTCGAAAGCAACTATGATCTTTACTTTCAAACTACGAAAAGATTGCATCCTCCCGATAGTGTGGTTTTGAATGCAAAGTTGCTTCAGTTTACACACACACACACACACATACACACAGAAACACAAGTAAATGTATATAATTTGACTGCTTTTTCGTTACAAGGTGTGTGTAAATGTGGCTTGGCATCTAATAAATTATATTATTGTTTAGTAGTAAAATTTAGTGTAATCTAGCCTCGGTGCATACTAAAATAACAATACAATGAATTGAACTGAAAGGTCTTGGAATAATTTAAAATAAACAAGGTCAGTATTCAAAGAGACGTAACGTCGTAAAATAAAGATGTTACTTTAATTCTGTAATTATTAAATCTTTTTAACCGTATTTTGGCACAAATCCAATTATTGACATTTGTGTTACACATGTTTCTTGTCATCAATCGTTGTTTGCTTGATTTTATTTTAATATTGATGAACCATGGAGTAGAACAACAGTGTATTTTATGAATTCAATATTATGTTTTGTTACTTTATAAAGTGCACGGGTCAGTCAGTTCGCTCACCTGGTGGTAAGTGGTACGCATGACCATTACAGATGCAGTGTTGGTGGAAATTAATAACAGTACAGAACAGAAGATTGGGTTTAAATCAGTAGGAAATTAGGAATATTACATGTGTAGTGTGTTCGATATTTAAAACAATATACGTTTCTTACCTGTACATACAGCGTGTGACTGTGTGTGTATTCATGAATTATTTCCTAATTTCAGCTCGAAGAGTTCCTTCCCATCTACAGCCAAGCAAAGAAAGACAAAGACCAAGGCTGCTATGAGGACTTCTTGGAATGTTTGAAGCTGTACGACAAGAATGAGAACGGCCTCATGCTTNAGATAGCAATAGAGCCCAGAATGCTGAATGTGCAATATAAGTCATTGACTATACACTTGCCTAGTAAGCTGATAAGGCCATGTGCAGTCAACAGCAAATCCAAAAAAAAAATTAACGAACAATACTAGTCTAATATTAATACAATCGAACGGATTATTCCATAGTCTCCTCTAGCTCTGTAATAAATGGTCAAGAAAATTCCTTTATCACCCGGTTTACAATTTGTCCTTCTAATTCGTAGCAGAGGAAAAGAAGGGACTTTTTTCTCCCAGTTGCCCCGTCTCCTGAGGGAATAATATACGTTCAACATCAGTATGCATTAACGGTAGTGAAATGGGTATTTTTATTGAGATACTAATGAGCTGCACCACGTCTTCCTATATTATATAGATAGGTGCGTATTGAAGGTAATACAATTAGGTTTTATGTCTATAATAATATAATGAGTTATTTAAAATATCCATTCCACTACGTGGTGTAACTGGTGGTGCTATGTATATGTTTTTAGTTTTATCTATAGCACCTGAAAATCGTACAAGTGCAAGCTTTCTTTCTCTATATTTTTTAATTCTCTCGCTTAAGGCCCATATTCCCTTTGGGGCCTTTCAATAATATTAAATGGAAAGTATTAGGGATACTTCTATAAAATAATACAAATATTTAAGGTCTAAGTCTTCGACGGATTTTTTATGATATTGATATTTATCTTAAAGGCAAATAACAAGGACTTTGCGGCAATTTGTGATGTGTCTGTTCGGCCAGTGGGTCACGTAAAAGTAAATTAGTTCAGCAATGCGCTCACAAGGGCACGACTCCTGGCATGCCTGCGTGGGTGGTGGAGGCGTAAGACACTGGGAAACGCAAGGTAACCTTTTAGATTATGAATCGTGTCAAAGCAATCCAAACATCACATATTGTCTTCCCACGTTAATACTAAATCACGTCGGTATAATGTGTCCCCCCTTGCTTCTTGATAAGTATCTAACTATAAATATATGTGTAGGAATGACCAAAATAATACTCAATCCTTCCCTGAATATTAAGACCAGACCAGGCTGACCTTACCTGTTATCTATAAACCAGACATCCGAATATACAATTAGACTGGACAACGCAAGTTTATAGGCAGTCCCGTGTCGCAATTTCTTTTCGGTTCTTACCTGTGAAAAGTTATTATATTTCTTGGTAAATTTACTGATTCCTTGCGATGATGGCATGTTACAATTGCACAGGATGGCATTTTGGGAAAAAACGGTAATTTCTTCTTATATTCGTGCGTCTTGACTCATCTCACAGAGCTAAACTGGCAGCCAGTGTATGCTCGTTGAGCTTACATTTGTCGCACTTAAAAACGCGGCTTGCCCTATCTCCTGTATTGGGAATCTGTGCTATAAACAAACGAACTATTGGATCATAAAACATTGTGGTCCCTGAATTGGTTATACGAGTATATGACCAAACTATAATTCAACATAAAAAGTACATTAAAAAATGATTATTTTATTCTTGAAACCAGGAAGCAAGAATTTCGGGCTCTGTTAGAAGTATGTGTCCACTATCACCAGACGCAAGACGCAGAGCTGCTAGTCTTCTCGGTCAAAGGCGGCTATTCACTTCGTCACCTCCTTCGAAGCATGTGGTTTGGAAGTTCAATACTGTCAGCGAAGCTCTTGTCAACTCTTCCCGTTGGAAGAATTACACCTTTGATGTGAATCCAGATAAATGTGGTTAATATTGACCAACCCACGTTAAATTTTTTGTTCAATTATTTTCTCTATTTGTGTGACTACATATGAATTAAAATGTCTTAATATATTTTTTGTGTATTCATTTTTATTTATGCAAAAAAAACAATCATAATAATATTTTCATGGTTCGTCTGTCAATTAGAATACTGAACACCTTGGCTTCCAAGAGCGGATCCATATACCTATATCACACGGATCGATCGAAATAGTTTAACGTAAATGTAGATATATACCAATGGAATCGGAGTCAAAATAATGAAAGGAAAAGCTAAAAAGCTTTTCGTCTCGTTTTCTCTTGTACGATAGTAATGCGTCCAAAGACGAGACAGAGGTAGAGCAACTCCGCCGAAAATAGACTGGTCGCGGATTCCTGGGCTAAATCTCAAATATCCAGACGGGGAGCGCCATCTAAGCCAGTTAAAACAGTCCCGCGAAAAGTTACCGAGCCCCACTTCTTGTCTGAACGTCTGCCAGTGAAGACCGGGAGGGAACCAACCACCACCACACAAAATGGTGAGTCAACTACGACGGCAGTGAATGTGAAACGGTGTACAGTGAATTATACGGACTGTCAGATCTCAAGTGGTTTAAGGAACGTGTAACTACCTCGTGAACCAATTCCGCAGACCGGAAAAGCTCGCGAGGGATTGATCTTCAGCACTCTGATCATAAAATAGTGTTGTGCTCAAATAGTGAGAAAACATGGTATCGTATACCCTACCTGTTCTTATAGCAAAATAAATAGTGTCGGAGTACTGCAAAAACACATCATGAAATATCAAACACACTGCATGACACGCTAAAACATCAAAATAACGAAATGTTTTTGGTCATTTTCAGAGCGACCTCAGCAAGAACGACATTGAAAGTAAGTTACTTTTTTCTCACATATAACTTGAATAATATATGTAATAATAAGATAAATTAGTAATACGAATATTTCTCTAAGAAAACCCGAGAACATCATTAAAAATAAATGTACTACTAATATATATTAACGAAAAGAACTTATCATATAATATGCTTAGTCTACTAAAACTGCATGTACCGATGAATTACATAAATGAAATGGGAATAAACATATCTTCTATGTTTAGCATTGATTCTCATAAAAGGCGCGCGTTACTATGTGATGTCGGTAGCGGCGCCAGTCGAAGAACACTGCGCGCGCGCTGCGTTCCAAATTTAAACATCGCGTCACGTGATCCCCGAACCACCGCCCGCCCAAACAGAGAAACTCCGCTCAAATTTCACTTACCATTTTTTACCGCGGTGGAAGGCTAACTGTTTTAGTAGCGTGTTATGACTCATATTTGGCTTATAGTAGGGGTTCTGTTGATATGATAAATCATTATCAAGGTCAACATATCTAGCAATCAGCTGTTTGCAATGATACATGAACATAGATTGCAATGATCAATTTAACAACTTTAGCAACGATGGTACAGAAACTCGATACAATTATTAAATATTAGAACTTTTCGGTTAATGCCCCAATTTAAGAGACTTTTTATGAGATTCGATTCAGATGTAATGTTTTTGCGATCATAGTATCCAGGATGGCCAGTTAGTTTGGCACCTATTTAAAATTAGAACAGAGTTACAATCGCGGATATTATTAGAATGTGACTCATGGGTTTGCAGTAAAGATTTGGAAACTCATGGTGGAAGGTATTATTTTAGGAGAAGAATGTACGCCCACGCACTCTGCCCACGCGTAGGAGGTACCTGTGCGCAAATACGCATGAAGAATTGTTATAGATATTAGGACGGTAATATTTTCTCACATTCATTAAAGAATACTTGTAAAATCAGAATAGTTTTTGCGAATAATAGTCTTTATTCAGTCAAGATATAGGCTATCGTTTCTTAAACAATTTAGACTATTTACTCGAATGTGATGTTTCGATTTAACTTTATGCATGTATGTACATGCAGCAATAATTTTTAAAAATCAAAATCTTTTAGTTTATCTTAATTTGGTAACAGATATGATCCATAAATCAAATTGTAATTTAAAAACTTATTTGTAATGTTTTAGGAAAATATTATGTTTTGGAAACAGTTAGGCACTGTAAAATTTGCTTTAGTTTTTTCTATTTTTTTGGCATCTCATCAAATAAAAATGAATAAATTCCAGTTTACAATAAATAACAATCTTAATTTTTAAAATATGTATGAACTTAAGCAGAGTTGTAAGTCATAGTTCAGGAACTTCGCCAACAATTTATATGGTCATGAAATGAATTTATTTACTTATGATTTTATAAATACTTAGTCATATTTATTATCTATAAATGTTTCGTACTTCTTGTTATTCTTGATATACTCTGAAATATTATTAATTTTGATTGCTGTGGAAAAAATACTTCGAGATTCAAAAATTGAGTTACCTAAATGGCCTTCCAAGATCATAACTTATAATGTCTTGGTGTTCTCAGGGGCATCCTTCGCCTTCTCCATCTACGACTTCGACGGCTCCGGCAAGATCGATGCCTACCACTTAGGTGATGTCCTGAGGGCGCTGAACTCCAACCCTATTTTAGCGACCATCGAGAAGCTCGGTGGCACCAAGAAGAAGGGCGAGAAGCAGCTTACGGTAATGAAATTACTCGTCATACTAAAAGAAACAAATATAGACCGTGGAAAAATAATTTCGAAAGCAACTATGATCTTTACTTTCAAACTACGAAAAGATTGCATCCTCCCCGATAGTGTGGTTTTGAATGCAAAGTTGCTTCAGTTTACACACACACACATACACACAGAAACACAAGTAAATGTATATAATTTGACTGCTTTTTCGTTACAAGGTGTGTGTAAATGTGGCTTGGCATCTAATAAATTATATTATTGTTTAGTAGTAAAATTTAGTGTAATCTAGCCTCGGTGCATACTAAAATAACAATACAATGAATTGAACTGAAAGGTCTTGGAATAATTTTAAATAAACAAGGTCAGTATTCAAAGAGACGTAACGTCGTAAAATAAAGATGTTACTTTAATTCTGTAATTATTAAATCTTCTTAACCGTATTTTGGCACAAATCCAATTATTGACATTTGTGTTACACATGTTTCTTGTCATCAATCGTTGTTTGCTTGATTTTATTTTAATATTGATGAACCATGGAGTAGAACAACAGTGTATTTTATGAATTCAATATTATGTTTTGTTACTTTATAAAGTGCACGGGTCAGTCAGTTCGCTCACCTGGTGGTAAGTGGTACGCATGACCATTACAGATGCAGTGTTGGTGGAAATTAATAACAGTACAGAACAGAAGATTGGGTTTAAATCAGTAGGAAATTAGGAATATTACATGTGTAGTGTGTTCGATATTTAAAACAATATACGTTTCTTACCTGTACATACAGCGTGTGACTGTGTGTGTATTCATGAATTATTTCCTAATTTCAGCTCGAAGAGTTCCTTCCCATCTACAGCCAAGCAAAGAAAGACAAAGACCAAGGCTGCTATGAGGACTTCTTGGAATGTTTGAAGCTGTACGACAAGAATGAGAACGGCCTCATGCT
>PQWD01002374.1:0-116640 GCA_019425675.1 Leucinodes orbonalis
ATCATATCCCAACTTTGATTTGATTTGATATCATAATAGATCTATTCTTACTTTCTTAGTCAAGCAGATACTTATAATATTAAATATTTTTATTAGTCTTTTTTCATCTTACTATGCAACATCTATTAAAATGCCGTAGCGAGGAATAAGGAGAAAGAAGAAGGGAGGATAAGTACTTTCTAAAATTCATAATATTAATAAATTTGATTGATATTAATGGTGTTATTCTGTTGTAAAGAGTAAATGAAGCCGTCATGTATGGAGCGTATATGCTGGGCCAATCATTAGTGTATGCGCCGTTTTAACTCAGCTAGGGCCTGCGGTGCGCGGATACTAGCCATCATTCAAAGACAACCTAAAGTTCGCACCGAAGACGGAGTTAAAGATAAACGCGATTGGGTAAGTTTGTGCAAAGATCTGAAACCCCTGTAAGCTAGTTTAACCACCCTGTTCTGACGTACTTACGACCTACCTACTAAGCCGAGGATCTAGTCTCACACCTGGAGGAAATATTTATGAGTGAGAGTCCTAAATAACACAAAACCAGCCTCAGGATCCTTAAATTTTCTATTTAGACACAAATACAGATATGTAATTAAATGTTTGATGTGGAGATCAATGTAATTGAAATGGAGAAATAATTTTACACATATCTCACACCTTCATTATATCACCTACCTACTCAATGAAACTCCAGAATAGGTTAATTTAAATTCATTTATTTCTTCGATAGGTATTCCCAGAATATCTAGTATTTCTATACTATCACTTTAAAATGTAATTTTAAATTAATACCCTTTTACCCTTCTACGGCCAAAAATATTTTTTTTGTAGATATGAGAGCCATAACCAAACTAATTGCCGTATTATACAAACTTTTCGGACTCACTTTGTGCTTACCATTTTTTTCTATAGGTAATTTCACTTTTATTTTCAGACCGCGACAGGCAAATTTAGTCTAAAAGATGTGGAGTTTTGCTATCCTACGAGACCCAATCAGCGTATTCTAAAAGGCATTGACCTGAAAGTGGAAGCAGGAAAGACGGTAGCGCTCGTCGGCTCTTCAGGTTGTGGCAAATCCACTGTTCTGCAACTGCTTCAGCGCTTTTACGATCCTGACTCTGATATATTGTAAGTCTTAATAAATACCTACATGGTTTGATGTCCATCCAAAGCACCCGCTTTCTATTTGATGTTTTTGGGTGATATGAATACGCCTTGTTTTGCACTCAGCCTCTGTAATATGAGCGAAAGCAAAAGCAAACTGACTTAAGTCATGACGTCTACTGGTGGCCACGATATTAATTCATGAATTTCACCCTTACGGATTCTCGGAACCTGATCCACCGTTTTGGTCCAATTTGTGTTAGCAGGTGCCTGAGACTCGTTTATAGGATACGACAGGAGCTGATGATGTCAAGCCCTCAAAAGATATACCTAGGTACCCAGATGCTAAACCTAGAGATATAGTAAGCGTAGTTCGCGAATTCTAAATCTATGTCTAAACCCGCTTCGGATTGTTAAATATTATGATTACTCAAGGCATTATGATAACGTTCTCTTTGCATAGTAAAACTACTCAATCAAACAAGAAACGTCAAATGCCATTTTAGAACCGATTAGACTAACCGTTAGGACTTATTTATTTGTAATAAACACCAAATAGGGAAATGGGTCAAATATTAGGAACATGGAGGGCAAGGGCAGTCGATTTGAAAATGGGTGATACCCCCACGTTCGACAGCAAAGTCGGGTTTTCATACAAAAGACAGCAGAGGAAAATGGTCGCTTGCGAGGAGGACTTGGTATCGGCGAAAATTCCACCCCAGTATCGCGACTACTGTGCCCATTTACTGATAAACTATCAAGTTTGCCGTTATAAGAACGTGCCTTTCTTTTATCGGTGTATCCACGAAAAGCATGCTTATTTGAACTGCGAGCACGAGGATTACGTGATACGAATGAAGGAGTTTGAAAGGGAGAGGCGATTGCGGGAACGGGAACAAAGACTAAAAGATGAAGCAACCAAAAAATGACTGAGCGCAGTGGAAAGTGCAAATTCTAGATTTTATTTAATCTTGTTTATGATCATGAATTGACTTTGTATTTGATCAACATATTTATTAACAGTAAACTGGAAGTACCTAACTTTTGAGTTATTGTTTTCTTTAAAGCGAATTTTTAATGAGAATTCTTATGACTATCATAAGATATTTAATTTTAATGTTTTTATTGTTCGGTTAAAATCAGCAATTAATTACTTACCAACATACGAGTACCTACCTAATGTTATTGGTTAAAAATGGTGACAATTTAGTAGAAAGCACTGTGTAATGGTGGTAACAATTAAAATCATACCATAAAAGAGAATAATTGAGACCAAAATTTTACAACTGAGACACAATAACGATCGTATTAGACTATTTTTAAAATTAGCAGATTTGGGGCCATATGTTATTTAGGTTATAATACTGGAATACGTGTATATGGAACTGATATTCAGTACTTTGTATACCTATCATTACTTTTTATAGGGGCTGATATGATAAATTAGGATTGTTTCAAATACTAAATCAGTCCTCAATAATGTAGATGTAAGGTTTTTTTATAAAGTAGGTAAGAAGAAAAAGTTTTAAGTCTCGAAGACAGTCTATAAGGGTCACCACACGCGTTAACCAGAAACGCAGCCATAAGTAACTTTGGTGTATTCTGATGCATGTTTAGTGTCAACGTGTCAAGCAAATAGCGACCATTAGTTTTATTTTATAGAATGTTCCGGCCACCGGCGTACACCGTGTGTGGCAAGTTCATATAAATATATGGGAACCACTGTGCAGAAGCAATATTCTGTGATAGTGATAAGTTGAACGTGTGTGGCGACCCTTGTTTATACTTAGATTCACTAGTGAGCTACAAAATTTATGTATGAAACTCTGAAATGCTGTCGGAAACGTTATGTAGTCTCACTAACTAGCCCTTACTCGTAAGTGTAAGAACACTTGTTTAGTAGGTAATGACCACTTTAACAGAATTTTCGAAAATTTTTAAATAGTTATGTTAGCAGCTTTCATAATTAGGTATGTTCTTCCAAACAGAGTTGTTGAATGCAAATGTGTTTCGGGTGTATTATTCTGAGGGTCTGTTCTGATACCAGGTACATTTGCCACAAAAGAAGCTACTCTGTCTATAGAGTTATAGAGATTATAATGATATTCAACGTCTGCAGGAATTGGATGGTGTGGATACCCGCTCGTCGCTGACATTGCCACGACTGCGCCGACAGCTTGGCGTAGTACAACAAGAGCCGGTGCTGTTCGACCGGACCCTGGCAGAGAATATTGCGTACGGCGACAACAACCGCAAAGTCACCATGCACGAAATCGTCTCTGCTGCTAAAGCTGCCAACATTCACAGCTTTATCGTCTCTCTTCCTAAGGTAGTTTATACTATAACCAAGTTTATGATGTACCTATTCTTCGTTACAGCCAAGGACGTTAGATTAAAGCTGCACGCCAGAACCATTTAAATCAATGTCGGCTGATATACATAGATTTAGTATCTACCTATCTCTATTACATACTTTGTTTCCCTAAGGAAGTGCCATTTAGCCTGATGTCCGAAAAGACTTCTGCTTTCTTACTATACATTGTCCTTTTTACTTTCTTTGCTTTAATATTAAGGTATTTATAGAAACCATCGAGTCGTTCAGAGCGTAAACCACCATCTATCGCCAACAATTGGCACGTTCTCATAGGGAACTAATAAAAAAAATTACCCTTTTTATATATTTTTTCTTGTAAAATTAATGTTTCTATTGTATATGTTAGGCCTATGCTCGAAGCACATCTGCCGCAGACTTTTTATAGCAAATTTTTGTTTGTTAACAAAATGTTTAAATGTCTTACTTATACACGTTCCAATAATAGAAGCCTTCCAAAAAAGTTACACATACAAGTATATTTATTTAGTAAGAAATAATATTAAATTGCAGGGGTATGACACTAATTTAGGCTCAAGCGGCGCTCAACTGTCCGGAGGGCAGAAACAAAGGGTTTGCATCGCGCGGGCGCTCATCCGCTCGCCCCGACTTCTGTTGCTCGATGAAGCTACTTCGGCGCTAGACGCGAATAGCGAAAGGGTAAGCCAAAAACATATATTTGAACTGAATAATAAATTTTGCCGATGTGTGTAATTATACCGACGACCTGTATGTAAAACGTATAAAATATGTATATGATGGTAAAATAAAGACCTATAATAGTCATATGCATTAAATACTGCAGATGACTTTTTACCGGGTTGTAGTCTGTTTCCGACTAGAGATAGAGTCAAACGTGGGAAATAACGTGTTTCTAACAAGAAACACGTTATTTCCCTAAACTATCATGAAGGATAGTGATTCATTATTACTTCAAGGAAAGACTACATTGCGCTAAATAGATGGCTAAATGCACACGTGATCTGATTACAGACCGTCACAGAAGCCCTCGAGAAAGCAGCCAAGGGTCGCACGTGTGTGACCATAGCTCACCGCCTATCCACAATCAAGGACGCTGACCTCATCTGTGTATTAGACAAAGGTAATCATTGGAAATATGTATATGTTATCCCATGTCAATAGTTACCGTCAGATTCACTGGTTGCCTGTAGCATCGAGCATTTAGAGCATAATCAAGAAATACTGCCTGCTAGTATTTCCAAAAAATTTCTATCTCTAATACATTCTAAGAAATCTTATTTTTTACCAGCCGTTCATACGTCAGAATCGCTGGTTGCCTTTTGTTTAGCAATAAACACACCAAATTTCTGAGAGTGCGATGAACAAAAAATGCTATCTTGTTACTTGTCTCCTGATTCAAAGTTTGTATTTAATGTGGGATCTATGTATGATGGTGTTGTGATTCCTGAGATCCGGTTACCCTACCATGAGAAAACACTGCTCTGACAGACGATGCATCTGCATAATAACTATATATTTCCGTATAAAACCCTTATTCTCTTTTTAAAAGTTCTAAGAATGACTGTTTCCTGATAAAACTCCAGTAAAAGACCCTCTTCGTAGGTACTTTTGTTATTCCCGGGATAAACATAACAAATATTATGTGCTCAGTAACTAACATTCAAAAATATTATATCGCGCCCAATGCTTGGGGAGGCATCTTAAAACGACTATCTCGGTCCATTCGCTTACGTTTTTGCTAACATTTACTTTTATTTTACAGGTAGAATAGTAGAGCGTGGTACCCATACGGAACTACTGAACGCGAAGGGCCTCTATTGGCGTATGTGCAAGGGTCAGAACATGGCCTAAACAATGTAGGTAACCTCTGATTTTACGGCTCGCAGATCAGCAGAAAACCAAATATAAAAAGTAAAATTAGATAAGTATGTTTCAAACATTAACTCGAGTATATAGGAACAATAACATGGTTACTTATATACTTTTAATGTTAAGTTTACTATTTAAATAAATATCCAATTTATGTGGTTACATTCATTTTATTCCTCACCTCCAGCACATTCCACTTGACCGCATTATTACAATTCTACTCACAATATCACTTGTTGTGACAATCATTACCCTGTAGCCTTCCACACATTTATATTCTACATGTTATGGCATACGACATAGTACACTACAATAGTATAAACCCAACTCAGCACACGGTACATATTTGGCTAAACACGTGACCGTGGGTGATTACAAGTTATATTCAATACATTATAACCAAACCGTGTGCTAAGTCGTTGGCTTTTGAATTACCAATATGATAAGAGTTGTACTACAGAAAATGGTTACTATTATAATTAAATATCGATCTTCATCATCCTTATACAATACATAAGCAATAGGTCAAGTTACAGCTGTATTTCATAAATAATATCAATGGTAACCTATTTGGCATTTCAATAATATATCCGAAAAGACAATGTGCGTATCTGGGCTTACTATTTTGCGTTAATAATACACAGATAATATCAAAGAGGATATATAATTAATCGGGGAGAAATGCAAACAAAACTGTAAGACCTATACCGTACATTGTCCTTTATGCAAGTTAACATCAAATAAAATAAATTACATAACTCGTATTTAGGGGTATTTACCATAACTTACATGCGTTTGATTATATGTTCATAACACACATATGGCAATTGAGAAAATGTAATTATATCCTAATGTCACTTAATTATATCCTATCTCAAAACTGCAACTCCTGTGCACCATAACAGCGGCGTCATACTCGTAGCAATGAGCCTTCTTGGAGTCACGACACTCAAAGAGACCATGGAAAGCCACAATAATAACGGTAACTACTAACATGAAAAGAGTTCAGTCGAACAGCTGAGACAAGATAAAACGTACATATTACATAATTTCCTAATCAGGTTATAGTAAGTTCCTACGTGCCAATTCAATACATTTTCACCAATTATTTACAAAAGAAAAACTAAATAGATCCCAATAATGAACTATAAATATAAACGGCTTTAGAAGGTCGATGATTTTGAATGGAAACAATTCCAAGGTACTTTTTTCTCGAAAATATAAATTTCAACAATAATTTACTTTTAACGTTTTTATAAAGACGTTAAACACTAAACCTCAGCTATTTGACGCTGAAATCAAAAACTAGGACATACACTAGTGATTCACATATATTATAAATTATATTAAACTTACACATAAAATATTTTACGCACTAAATGGCGGTTTCCTCAATACAAGATTATTCTTTACATATAGGTCACGCCAAACTTTTTGGCCGCTCCGAACTTCGCACAAGACGCTGCGCAGTTTACAAAATTCCTAATACAATACATTTTATTAATTACGATTTTGACTATACCTGCGCAGTAATCACTTGCGACTACATTCAGAGCGATCATAAAGTTTAATCACCATTAATTAAAAGCCAATCGCATTTTATTTTCTACAAATTAAGATAATTAGTCTAATAATTGAAATAAAAAAAGTGACTTGTGATTATAAAAACCATAATTTAGTTTCATATAATAAACCAAGAAAAACAAGCCGCTAGCACATTAAGTTAGTACAAACAAATAAAAACATTAAATCCTAAAAATTTCAAGCAATACTCAGGTACTTGATTTAAAAAGTCTTGTGTCCAGTCTTTTATTTATGGATATAATATATTTTCAATTTTTATTTGCTTAGTACTACAGCTACACGTGCAATTACTTGCCAATTTATGTTAATGATAATTCATCCATAAACATAAGACTTACAATTTCTATTAAAGGCGTCAACGATTGTGTTCGTGGCAACGTGGAGTCGGGTGTGCAACGCATTCGGAAAACTTCTTAGATTTTACAGTGTTACCGCCAAAGTGTAAGAAAACTCACACTTCCCCACAATTTTTATACATACGTACCAAAATTCATTCACAAACTTTACATATTAAAGAAATAAAAATCACCTTGACCAAAAATAACTCACAATTATCAATTGCACAATACCGGCCTCGTTATTAATTTATATTTTGGATTATAATAAAATAATATTTTAACTATGTGTTCCGCCTAGAATTTACCAACCTAACAGAATTACAAACTTAACATCTAACGAATACATTTAAATAAAATGATTTAATGATTATGATAAGGCAATTATCTATCTTCATCAGCGAACCATCATTGCGTTTCGTATTTTTATATAATGAAAAACCTATATCAATGCATTCATAACTTGCAATTCGTTTAAAACCTAATAAAATTGTATTAACTCTACTATGTTAAATCGTCGTACAAGATACACAGAACCATTACGTAACCTAACAAAAAATAGTTCCAAGAACTTCTTTTTATCTATTGATAAAAACTAAATATAACATAATAAACAAACAAAAATATGTACTTTCAAAAAATATTAAACTTATAAAGATATTCTGAAGACATAAAGATAAGAAACATATATAAAAAAAGAAATTTAGTGAAATGACACGAAAAGATCCATAACAGAACTAACCTTACCGAATAATGAAGAGATCAAGCATGAATAAAATAATTACACGCTGAAATTTATGTACATAAAGACATGGCACGAATAATTCGAACCCTGCTTTTTTTAATTCACACTGTGCTGACAGGAGACGGTCTACTGTAAATACTCTTATATTCAAAAAAATTAAAATATTAAAAAATACACGCAACAAAAATAATAATTAAATCGAACACGTAATATTATTTCGTAATTTTACGATAGAGATTACACAGCCTTAAACAAAAAGTAATTATTACTGCTAACATAAATTATAAAACTCTGAGATATAACAAAATTGACATAAGTTCCAAAAAGATTCACTGCCAACCATACACATTTCATTTCCCTCTTATGAACTACTAATATATTAAATATAAACGATAATCTAAAGTTCGTACTTCAATGTGCTTGTTTTACCAATCTCACAACGTCGGTGCTTTGGCATTCAAACATTTACATAGAATATAATTTAAAAACTAAATATGTTTCGCTTACATTAACAATTATTACGTGAATAAGATTATAGAGACACAACAAACACTGTACTTGTATGTAATAACCTTCTGTTTATATATGGATAGATAGTGTAAAGAACAGCTGATTATACAAGAGCTGGAAAGAATTTACTGCATAATGTTACTATATAATATTAAAACATGCTTTCATCCGTTTTTAACTACGATGGCTAATATTGAACGATAATAACATGTTGAACGTGTAAACTCATCGTTATTGGAGTCTTGTAGTCACTAAACTACTAAGTTTAGTTTGTGCCAGCTCAAGTAAAACAACCATTAGACAACCGCTTGAATTGTGACCCTAACCCCATCTCAATCACATTACGATCAACAATTTCATGTAGATAAAACTGTGTTTCAGTTGTTTATTTTCTGGACAAATAAATAATTCTATCAATACATATTAACATTTCGAAT
Organism: Leucinodes orbonalis; assembly: GCA_019425675.1. NCBI lineage: Eukaryota > Metazoa > Arthropoda > Insecta > Lepidoptera > Crambidae > Leucinodes > Leucinodes orbonalis. The sequence goes on from PQWD01002374.1 coordinate 8,941, forward strand.
TAAAATAGAATATAACTGTTCTATTTTTATTTTACTTTAGTCATTATATTTGAAAGGTTCAGGATCACATAGCAACAATTATTAGAATACAATGGAAACGTTAAGTTGTAATTTTGTACTGCCTAACGTACAGCATGTTGTAACGTAACGTATCTCATATTATTATTATTTATTTATTTTCTACCAGATTGTTTATTTTTAAACAAACCGGTAGCAGTTTGCTTTAATCTTTGTCATTACATCAATGAAATTGGTGATATCGTGACGTTACTACACAAGTCGTCTAGATACATGGCTTCAAGGATATATTGTGTATCAAACCTCGGTAGGGTTATGTGACGTATTTAGATACCGAATACAACATTTACATCAGTTCCAGTTCCATAAATAATAGGAGTAGAAAATATAAAATACTCAATTTAAGAGGTAGGTGTCAGGACCGATCTCCGAAATAAAATAGATCCACGAAAAAAGCTTTAACTTTTCAACTTTTAAAGTTATTTTTTTATTTACTTATTACAAGCCCCATCATATTGTAGCATTTATTTTTCATTATCTTTGTTTTATAATTTTGTCTTTAAATTTCTTGTCAAATTATTGAATACACTTTAAAAACCTTTCAATTTAGTAAATAGTATTAATCAAAATCACATTCAAATTGCCGCCGTTGTTTATGTGCACAGACACAAAAGGTTTATAATTGTGTCTGAATCCTGGCGATCTTATTGTCTTTTTTCTTGTCAATTCTTAAGCTTGTTGGTATTTTGCTTTATTTTAACCTAATAAATACGACAGTCTTCAATAAAAAGATGAATAAGCCGTTGTATTCGGTACCATACTAATGTATGGTAATCCAAACCAAGTTATCGAGTCGTCATTTAGATAATTATTATTGATTGTACTCTCACTGGGGCATGTGCTGATGGTGGCCGCCGTTCGGTGGCGGATGCTGAGGCGGCAACGGTTGCTGAAGTTGTTGTTGTTGTTGTTGTTGTTGCTGCTGCTGCTGCTGTTGTTGTTGTTGTTGTGGTGGTGGTGGTGGTTGTTGTAGTTGCTGCGGCGGCTGTTGCTGAGGTGGATACGCGGGCAGTGCTTGCGGCTGATTACCCTCGTACACTATTTGTGCTGGGTGCCGCTGGTTCTGCTGCATCTCTTCGGTGTTCGTGTACGGGACCTGGGGAGGTGTGAAAGCGCTTTTTGATAAGTATGCATGACTATAGACAAGTTGCCATAGTTTAACTACCTATGTGTGTTGTAATGGTTCAAACCATGCGGTACAAACATTTGTGTACGTGAAAGTAATTGTTTTTATTTGGTCTGGGTGTTTCTTTGTATTGCGTGGGTATGTTTTAACACTAATTAATTATATAAGGAGGACACCTTAACTACAATATTGTTAGCAATTCTTTATCAAATTAATGTTGATGACATATTTACGCTCTATTAGGGATTTTTTTTTCTGAGATTACGGCCTTATATTTATGGCTTTGCTCCTGTACTCGAACTGACGTGGTGGCGTTTTTATACAAACACTTAATTTTATAAAGTGCATGCCTATAATTGGTCCTTATTTAAAATGCGAAACACAACGTAAAGCATAGTTTTGTCTCAATACGAGGTGTTTTCCTCATAATTATATTCAACCCAATTTTTTTTATGTTAGAATACCTAAAATATTACTTACATTAATAATCGGCTGCAGTATACCAAGGCGTGCCAACAACAGTTGTTCCTTAACTTGTCGCAATTCCTCCTGCTGACGCACGATCATTTGCTGCAACTCCTCATGCTTCCGTTGCAACTGCTCCTGCCACAGCAACTAGCTCGCATCAAATTATATAACACGGGTGCATGCAACACAAGAGTCATTCATGACATATTCGGCATATGCAAACACATCAATTGGTAGTATATAGACTGCGCAAGAGTGAAATTCCTTTTCTTATCCATCACCTATAGCCTCTCCATGTAGAAATCAACTTGTTTAAATATGTTTAATATTATCACATTCACAAGGCATGCAAGTTTAAGTGTGTGTCAGGCATTTTGATTACTCAGATTTTAGTCTATGTTTTTACAAATTTCATCATCAGCTCATTAAACGTCCCCACCGAGGGACACGAGCCTACCCGTGTAGGGTGATTAGGCCTTAGTCGTCCACGCGGTCCCAGTGCGGATTTGACGACTTCACGCACAACCTTTGAATTTCTTCGCAGGCGTGCATGAAAGTTTCCTCACGGTGTTTTCCTTCACCGTAAGAGCGTCGGATAACGTACATATATTTTCGAAAATTTGAAAAAACATTGGTACGTGTCGGGATTTGAACCTCAGCCCTTCCGTAGGAAGGCGATAGTCCACACCATTGAGCCACCGACGCTCTTACAAATTTGCTAGTTCAAAATTTTTTGCTATCATGCATGTTACCTTTTAGAAGCAAATTAATTATGTTTATGTTAATTTCTAAATGGATGTGACTATGTTAGTGTTTACCTGGTTATTGTCAATTTCTACTTCATCATAATTATACACAACCACCATTTAAAGATTTGTAGCAAATATTTGTTATTATTAAAGGAGCTCTTGTTGTCACCTATACACTAATAAAGACCGGTTTCAATATACTACACATGTATACACATGTCTATTATATAAAGGCTATAGTGAATCCAATAAATTTAACAGGTTAGTAGTAAAGCATATATCAATTATTGCCTTTCGCGGAAGCGTTCTTTATTATAAGCTGTGATCCATCAGCGATCACTACTTGCCCAGTAAAGCTTTGAAAGCCACCTACAGCCAGCAGTGAAAATTCCATCCGAAAAAATAAAAAAGGGTTATTATTAGCAAAACCCAATACCAAGGGGAACTGACCTAGTTGATTTGATTTTACTTCTGCTACAATTTAAAATTCTATAAAATGTATTGAATCCGGTCATTATATTTACTCCACTCAGGTTAATCAGTAGCACTGGTAAGGTTTTGCTTAGCTTAATTCACAACTTATAATGTTTACACTGAAATGTATTAATTTAACCTGAATGAAGTAGGTCGCAAGCGATTAAGATGCAGTTAATATTGTTGTGAAAATACTAAGATTCATGCGAATGGAGCGGTGTTTATGAGAAATTTCTTTATAGATTGATTTATTGAAATGTTAGTTCTTACTAACCATCGTTTTTTTTTTCATAAGACAAGGTAGGAACCTAGTTATTAATATCATAGTATATTTTAAAAGATAACGGTCAGACTTTTTCTTGCCCCTTATAATATGAAAATTAGTATTTATAATTCAACATATGAATCTGGTTTCATAAAGAAATCTTTTTTACACATACAAGTAAACGAGCGTTATCTAAGCAGATGATGGACAAGTGATAGTACAATCTAACAATTTCACAAACTAATATATATAATGTAAATCTAGCCACCAATAAAAACATTTACTAAATTTAATAAAAGAAAAACGCTTATAATTTTTAAGAAAAATATTTATAGGTGAACTATAAAAGCTTTTTCAATACAATTGAAATTAATATTTAAGACATTTTAAAAAAATAACAAAAATAAAACTATTTGATTTAAATCTATTAGAATTAACCACCAGCCATTTACATACAATGCTCGAAAAAGAGATAAAATGGTATTATAATGAAGGTATAACGGTATACTTGGCTTGCGTGCAATGGTTGGGTCAATTCATATTTAGTAAAATATAAACATAGCTTACCGTAGTTTCGATGTCGAATGGCGATGTAGAGAAAATTTAAGTACAGATTTAATTCCAATTGACATCTTCCTATTTACTAGACAGATAGTGGTTTACCAAACTATGTTATGCTACTCGAATTTGTATGGAAATACACGATAATGTCTTACTGAATGTTCTTATTGAGTTATAACTAATTAATATACAAACTGCATGTGAAATAATCAGTAGGATGCAATAGCATTAATATGCTATTGCATCCTACTGATATATATATATATATATATATATATTATATATATATATATATATATATATATATATATATATATATACGTATTAATGTTGTTAATTTTCCAAGATCTAACAGAGTATAATTAACATAATGTTTACCGGGATGTATGAAGATGTTTATTTCTATTAGTCTGGGTTTTAATATGTATGTATTAAAAAAAGTCTATTGTGGCCAGATGGTGCTGTGTGAATAGTAAAAATTTATTTTATTTATCCTAAAAATAATTAGTTCTATTAATTATTTTTAATGGGTTGATTTTTACAATCTATAACAAAATCAAAACTAAAAAAACACTGCTAAACTAGTGAATAATTAGGACCATCAACAGCCACAGCAAATCAGTAAGATTTCCCCATTTATAAAAAAAAACATAATACAAATGCTACTTGTCGTTATTGTCTTATATTTTTCAATTTTTAATTTAATATTTTGGCCCACAACTCTTATAAATCAAATATAAACGCAAGAAAATTGCACATAACCGCATTGACTGGTCAAACCTCGTAAGTTCATTAAAATACAATTTGCAGTCTATCGTTATTCCCATACAATTGTTGGTTTCCTAATTTAAAACATGAAATGTGAATTGACCCTTTGTATCTAATCTGTCCAGAAAATATACTACAAAGGTTTGCAAGAAAATCAATGTATACGGGAGTTTTGAAACAACTCACCGTAGCCCCGCCCCACATGTTGTTTGTAATATTAAACTGATATTAGTTAAAAAGACAATCGTTCATGTATACAACCTTTATGGATCCAATAAAAGAAATAAGTCAAGAATATAAATTGATAAAATCAATATTAAATTCATTGATATATAAATCATTATTTTCATTTACAGTGCAGTCATATTATACGACTTTAGACAATTAATTACATTTGCAAACGTTACAAGTTAACATATGAATTAACAAATTAATATTCCACCGCCAAAAAAGTTATATAATATGACAACCCAGTTTAAAGAGTTTATGAACTGAAATTTATTGCATTTCACAATTTATCTAACAATCAATCATTGATGAGTATCAATCAAGAAATATTCACAACATCTGTTTTTAAAATTTACTTACATTTGTGTAACTCATATTGACATTCACGTCTGAAATGGTCGAGTCCCATGCCACCTAGCAAAGCAAATTAGCAAGTACAGGTGAATGGTACCGAAAATCCATACGTTTTCTGGTGTTACCTTTGCAAAAAATAAATAGACACAAAAACTAGGAACCATAAAGACATGGAATCCGGACTCAAATAGCGATTAAAAGCGAAAATGAGACAGCGAACTGAACATTGTTCTCATAATTAGCAGGTCGTCACATCTGTCAGTGGACTCATTACAATGTTATGTCATTGGACTTATTTAGCATACTACTCAATTCAAAATCACATTTTGACGTGCATTCTTAAAGATTGTTTAAAACAGTTTGACACCTTGCTCACATGGCCGGATTATAGTACTGTCAGTGGCTTGGCTATTATATTATTTTCTGTTTAATTTGCGCTCAGATAGTGATTTATCTTTATGTGTGCTCGTTCCTTATGAAGTGTTTTAGGTCATAAAAACATGGCTTGTGTAATTGACGGCTGTTGTTTACATTCGGGAAGAAAAGAAAGCAGTGGTGAAAAAATTCACTTTCATTCGTGAGTTTTTGGTTAAATTTATATTAAATAAATCAGGAAATGTGGGTAAACCATAATATAAATGTTTCTTACTTATAGTTGAGCTTATTAAATAAAAGCCAAAACAGTATTTGTCTACTTTTCTCAAAAAATCCTAATTTAAATTTCTAGGTAAACATTTCAACTAGTGATGTGGCTTTTACATATCGATATTTTAGTTAGGCGAAGCAACATCAGCAGATATATTAAGGTCTATTATAATATTACAGTTTCCCAAAGGATGAAAAGATAAAATAAGAGCGGATGAGACGAGTCGGGAGACCCGACTGGAACTGGAAGACCCACAGCAGGATCTGTTCTAAGCACTTCTGCCCCGACAATTATTTGATAATGGAGGTACCATTCAATTTTTCCGAAACTGATTCAATTCGGTATTCTCCACCATCCGCAATATAATATTAAACCTTTTTTCATACAAGCGCACCTTATTTTATATGTCGTTTCATTGATCACTGTTGTTTATTTGCAATATTGTATTTTTAAATAAACTGAAACGAATAGATATTAGGTCAATTTATAATAGTGAGCAATGACATCACATATCAATAATCTCATACAAAATATATGGGAACGTTCCTTTTACGTCATAAACTGTGAACCACTTTCTTTCTCATATTAATGACTAGCGACCTGCCCATGCTTCGCACGGGTGCGATGGTAATATTGCATATTATATAGGCACGCTCCCACCTGCCCGGTCGGCCGGTACCGACGCAAACGCTACGTACCTCTATTTTTTTAACCAATTTCTACAAAAACATTTATTGAAATCGTATGCTGTAGACCTTTTCAATGTGGTATATTAAATTGATAAATCTTGTAGGATGCAGCCTGCGTTTACAAAGTAAACGGAAAAAATGAAATTATTTACGATATCACATTAGAAACCTCAAAGATAACTGTAAATCTCCACTATTTGATGGATCTTATTATACATACGAACCCTCCTCTTGAATCACTCCATCTATTAAAAAAAACCGCATCAAAAGTCGTTGCGTATTTTAAATATTTAAGTGCACATATATAGGGACAAAAAACGACTTTGCTTTATACTATGCAGTGATGAAGCTGTAGTAGGTGCCTAAGTAAATAAAAATATTTTAGTTTGTTACTTGCTGCCGCGATATCGTCGACGGGCGAGTCCGACTCGCACTTGACTATTTTTTTAATTGATAGGGTGATTGAAGAGGAATGTGTATATAATATGTATGAATGTATATTAAGATCCATCGAATATTGGAGATATACAGTTATCTTTGAGGTGTGTAATGGGATATCTGGCGCGAAATGGGGGAGACCTATGTCCAGCAGTGGACTGCGATAGGTTGAATAGGTAGGTGTAATGGGATGATGCTAGGTCACTTATACCCGGTAATTTTACTAGCTACAGTGTGTATATCCCGAAACACAATAGTGCATAGCACTCTTGTTTAACAGGACGATATCTAGCGCTGCGGTAGTACCTACCTAGATAACTCAGTATCGAGTCTCCACCTAGTAAATCTGATTTTTTGAGTCATTGACCGTTGAGTGACATAACTAGTGAACCAGTTTCGTAGTCCATGTCAATGTATCACCTGTGTATGTTGGTACGTGTAGAACGCATTGCTCAGACTTTTATTTTTAAGCATTACGGAATCTGTCCTCTGTCCGGAACCTGACGTAACTTGTCAAATGCCGCCCAGCCCAACTGATACCTCCTAGCTTTCCTCACGAAGTTATTATGGCCAAGTTGAATAGTTTGGTCTAAGGAAACATATTCTTGCACAACCTCGAGAAGGACGCCATCGAAGCTTACATAATAGTAATCCCCGTGAGAATTGAACCCACGACCTCGAAATCGACAGCCAAATATTTAGTACCCACGCTAGAGCACATTATCAATATTTTTAGATTCCATAACTATCGATAAAATATAATAATTCATTCCCTTCACTAGCAAATTCATCAATCAAATCAAGTTGTGACAACGTACCAGATAATGAAACGACTCGTAACTAGACGTGGGTAACTCAGAGAGGATATGAAAAAAAGATACATATCCGAACCGCTAGCAAACCTATCTTTCAACTCCCTACATTTTAAAACATATCTTCAACTCTTTAACTCCGTAGAAGTATACTAATATAATAAACTCTATGCCGTAGACTCAAGACAGATTTTACATTAAATGATATATTGATACGTAGCAAAGAGTAAGCGCAAGCGCGCTATACGAAAATATGAAAGAGAGAAAGAGACGGATTGCTGATATGGATATGAATTGAAAGAGTTGTTCTCAAACGGATCTTCAACTCCAAACTCTTCAAATATATCTTCAACTCTTTATAAACTCTATGCCACAGACTCAAGACAGATTTTGCATTGACTGACATACTGATACGTAACAAAGAGTAAGCGCAAGCGCACTATACGAAAATATCAAAGAGAGACAGAGACGGCTTGCAGATATGGATATAGACAAAACAGTTGATTTCAATGTAAACATATCTTCATCTCTTTAGAAATTTACTAACATTATGAACCTTATACCACAGACTTAAGACATATTTTGCATTAAATGACCATTGATGGGTTAAAAGAGTTCAAGATATGAAATAGAGATACATATCCGAGGACGGAAAAGATATGAAGATATGTTTTCTTTCTAAAGACACAATTCGCGCACCACTACTCGTAACACAGGTCTCTTTCTCACCCACTATTAAATACGTTAAGGAAAAAGGAATGAAGATATGGAGTGCAGTTGTTATTTTAGTCATCCTTCCATGTCTTTATGGTTCCTAGCACAAAAACATCACCAAAATCAGTATCGATAAAAATCCAAGCGTCTCAGTGTTACTATATTTAGCATAAGTAAGTCACACACTATTTGCGTATATTATTATAGTAGAAGTATGCAATTTTGTATGAAAACAATAGCAATCTACAATTCAGTGTATGTAACTAAGTGTGTATATAATTAAATCATGATGTAACCAACACAAGACTAATGAGATCCATAATTTTTAGAATCTAGGCAAACTTCTTCTATATATCTACGTATTAAAAAGTGTTATATGTGAAATAAACAAACAACTATCTAGCTAATAAATGTTACTTTGTACATGTTTTATTTACATTTTAATATAAAAATGAAAACCCTTTCATTATTTTCAAAATGTTATGCAAGGTGAAAATTAAAGAATCAGAAAACATATATTTGTATATGGAAGGGTAAATATAAAATAATAAAAACGTTTAAAATTTTCAAGATAGACTTCTAACTCTGGTTTAAAAGGCTGATAGCCAAATTTATTGAATTACGTAACAGTTTTACAAATTTATTGATCCACTACCATTTACAAACATATTTATTGAAATCTTGATCGAGTTATTTTTATGATGTTATTGATAAAAATCAAATTGATTTTATTGCCTTTAACTCATTTAATGACTTGTAAGTTTCTTCCTACATTCACGCCATTAACACATGTGTAGCGTGAAACCAACCAAATCCTTTTTTTTTTATTAAAATAAGTATGTAATGTTATATGCGTCTGAAAACGTCTTAAGAATACCAGGCTCCTGTCATGCATAACTAGGCAAACTCTAATTTATATTTAGAATTTTGTGCCGTGGCATTTATTCAAATAAAAAATAACCTCCTAAATAAATTATCTCCATTAATATACTACTTCTATTTAAACTTTATTTATTTAAACTTTGAAAAGGTTGTATTTTTATAATAAAGTATTTTGTAAAGGTGACTGCATAGTTATTTATCAAACTAATATCTAGTGAATTAGCTAGTTGATAATCCTTTTTACTGTCTCTATAACAGTAAAAAAAGTAAATAAAAAAGTAAATAAAAAAGTAAAAGTTCTACTTGTCGAACCAAGACGTATCTGTAGGTTGACACATTCGAGGACAGTACACGAGATACGAGAAACAATAACAGTTTCATTGTTATGACGCCTATAGACATTTACTGTCCGCGAGCGTGTTAATAGGTTTTAAATAATTTCAACGTCGTCATTTGATGTACGCTCACCTGAATTTGGGCTTGGTCTTGTGCGACGATAACTGGTAACGGAGGCAGCTGCAATGGCAGTACGCCTGACACTCCTACTGCGCCAACGTAAGGAGCCGGGTCGAGGTACTGGGCGCCGATGCCGTGCTGAGGGGCTAGGGTTGGCTCCACCACCTAGTCATAACAAACAGTTACTTTAATCTATCGAAGTATTTTTTGGATTCTTATAATAACATGTAATCAATATAAATAAAACTGGAGTGTGTATTTTGTAATATTGACATAATATTTTAACTACATGCATATGATTATACGAAGCATACACAAAAAAAATTGTTGCCGTAGCCACACGAAGAGAGCTCACCGTGTCGAGTTGCCGAACATGGAGATGGTAAGAAAGGAAGAAATAAAAAATCTTTATTCAAATAAATCTGTTTAAGTTCCTTTTGAATTGTCAATTGTTATTATTATTATATTTTTTAATGACTCTACCACCCTGTAGCCATTTGTAGGGACTATAACCTGTCAGTCTTTCACTTACATCTACTCCACCTGATACAATTGTCATCAGCCTATAATGGTCCACTGAAGGGGCCATGAGCCTTTCCGCATAACAAAGCAGCTTTGGGAAAATTGGGCCACGCGGGCCCAATGTGGATTGGTGGGCCCACGATCTCCAAGTCACGCAGCGTAACGCTCTGCCCACTAGACCACGAAGGCAGTTTCCTATACATTACTTTATATTACAGACTATGTACTAACTACGTGCACTCAGCTAAGTTGCCAATAGCATGAGTCACCTTATAACAAGCTAGTATCGAAGGCGACTACGTAATCATTGTCACCAAGTATAGCAAGCATGATGACCTCGCGATCCCACAGTTACAGGCTGCCATTACCTAAAAGTTCATTTTTAACCGAAGCCACTTGTAGAGTTGCAGAACAGCGGAGCAACATTAAATACGCCTAACTTGAACCATCACGTTACTAAAATAAGTTTGATTAATTGTCGTATCCACTCGTAGCGAGTATACTAACCTCGCACGAGATATACCGCTGCGAACAGTGGGAGTCACCAGACAGCGAGACCGAGCCGTAGCCAGCGTCGTAAGCACTTGAAGAGAGGGTAGCGGTCCTGACCTCTCGACAGCATTCCTTACAATTTGCCTATAGGTACATAGAATTAGTTATTAGACGTAGCCACTGGTAGAGAGTACATCGTGCCGTCACCTAACAACGAGTTAACATTCGAGCCCGCATCGTGGTCACTATTAGCGAGAGCGCCGGTCAAGTTGCACGTCAGTAGTCTAATCCGATGGCGTAGCCACTCGTAGCGGGATCACCATGACGAGTCGCACGACAATGAAGTTCACACTCAAGGCGTAGCCAATCGTAGCAAAAACACCATGACGAGTCCCACAACAATGAAGTACACACCCAAGGCGTAGCCACTCGTAGCGGGAACACTGTCGAAGCATACGACATTTAAGTCCGAACCAATGACGTAGACCCATAGCACCGGCGAGGCTGACTGCCATACCTAACAACGCGTACGAGTTCGAGCCCGCATCGTAGTCACTTTCAGCGAGAACATTAGTAGAGTCGCACGTCAGTAAAGTCCAAACCGATGGTGAAGCCACTCGCAACTCGGGAACGCGTCGAGTTACACGACAGTTAAGTCCAATGACGTAGACTCGTAGCAACAGCAAGGCTGACCCCCACAACACTGTGGGATGTCTCCAACCTACGCAGGGTATACGTCGTAGCCACTCGGAGCACTAACACTAACCTCGCGCGTGCTGTTCCGCTGTGAAGAGCGCGATTCGCCAGACAGCGAAGCGGTGTCAGAGCCGGCGGCGTAGCGTGTGTGCGTAGTTCTCGGCCAAGACGCGCCGGCCGTAGCGGCCGTGCATGTCGTAGCGATGGTACCCGTAGTGCTGCCAGCCGACGCTGACTTCACCGACGCCGGCTGCGTAGTAAACACGCATTGTAGATAAATAACGACTTTACTCTGAGCGATCTAATCAATAAATAAAAAGTCGCTTACGCTATTCGACCTAATTATGGATAATATATATTTTTTAATCTTTATAATTTTAAAATACATATAGAAACTTCTTACTGCTTTATTCGAACTTCAAAACATTGGTGCTTTCCCGCGACTTTCAGACAACACGTTACACTTGAGCGTCTTACTCAGGACACCAATCGCGAAATCTCTCTCAGTATACATTTAGTGTTTATTACGAAATAAAATACGAAAGAGGCGAAACATGGCACCACAAATAAAATGGTGTCAAAAATGTAGCCAATCATCTAATTTAAATAAGACGGCATAACTTTCATATGAAAGGAAATTTCAAAATTGTTAACTGTCAAGAATCAATAAATATAAGCTCAAAATTCAATAGCTTGAATTGAATTTGGTACGCCAAAGCATTTATTTTTTCAGAACATGCCTTCCTTTCTACTATATATTTTGTATTCTTTCTTCCATTATTGTCACGCATTACAAATGTATTACTAAACTGATGGCCGAAGTAACTAGTAAATACTATAAATAACTCGTCACTTTGTCTTATATATATTGTTTTCTTTTTCTTATTTCTTTCAACACCACTTACACATGGTGATAATAAATATGTTATATATTTTTTGTTATTAGTTAACTCTTATTTATGTAACTAAAAAAATTAAACTAACTACTTAGTGTCAAAATAAACTTAACAAAAGAAAAAGGTTATATCAATCTCTGTTAAATAATAAAAATATCATACAATAAATTTGTGAAACAAAACAACCTGTATCCAGTTTAGCAGACCTGTGACAGCGGCTGATATGAGTTCCCAAAGGCGTCACTGGCTTCTGACATGTAAGATGGGGACATAGCAACCATTGCGTCTTCAGTGGGCGTCTCCTTCAGCCCGCCGCGGTTCACCTCTGCCTCGCTCACTGTGTCTGCCTCAGCGCCCTCTTGCTTCATACTCTTTGCTACATCCGCATAGCTGGAATATTAATAAACGATATTACAACGAAAACATAAGAATGGCTAGTGCGTTGCCGTGCTTACATTAATAATATATCTATGTATAATATGTATGAATTTACAAAAAAAAATATAAGTATGTTAATCTGTTGTTTAGTACCCTAACTACAATCTCCTCGCTCAAGATACGCTGTGTGAGTGTCAGTGGATATTTATTTAATTATTATTATTTATCACAATATTGGGTTGTCGGTTACTGAAAATATTTAGAGGGACTCAACCTCTTTACTTTGGCATGCACGTTTCGCCCACAATTTATTGGTACCGAGACCCGTCTTAATAATAGTCGAGACCAATAGCTTGCGTCAAGATAATTCCGAACTTGGAAGCTGTTTAATCCCACCAAACCGCATTGTAGTATTATTGTGGGTTCCGACCCATTTCCTATTTTGGAATCCCATTACTGTGTTGGAAAGTCTGTACTCTGCAGGGGAACTTGGCTGGTATGACATGGCTGATAAAAATTGATTGTACCGTATACCTAACCCCTAAGCCACGACCCAGAGCCCAGGGACGATGTTAAGCTTTTAAAATACTTATAGACTTATTACATTTAAGTTACATAGTCCGCCTCATATAGTCTTTTAGTCCTGACGGACATAATTAAGAGACAAATATATATAAATCTAAACAAAATTCTATTTTTGTTTAGTCCCCGGTGCTCGTCTACAATATATATGACGTTCCTCATGAAATGAGATCACTAAATATGGATTTTTTTTATTAAAATTTGATAGTGAGTTGATTTCGCGGTACTCTAGAAACTAAAAGTTCCAGTCGAGAACAAGGTGAATATCACAATTTACTCATAATCTTAAAATAGTTCAAACTGTTACATAGCAAAGAGGTTGTCAACATATTTTTATTTGATAATCGTTGACGTCTCACCTTACAACTCGGTGGGTGCAAACAACAAACTCAGGTTTCGAGTTCCACTGGTGGTATGTGATGTAGAACCTGGTCTGAAGCCATATCCACTGCTGGCCTTTCGTCAGGAACCGGTAGTAGCACGATGTCAGTTCACCTTTTTGCATCACTATGTTCAAAATTAAACAAGCTTTAACAACATTAAACCATATTATAGCTTTTTAAATGAACTCTCTCATTCTCCCTTTTCAACCTATTACAGTCAACTGCTGCATAGAGGTCTTCCCGATTTTGCATCAGATACCACGGTTCTCCGCTTTCCTCAACCAGCTTCCAACAGCGACTTTTAGCAAGCCGTCGTCGGTCCATCGGTTAGGCCGAGGGAGTATTAAGTCACGCTTGCCGAGACGCAGTCTCCACTTCAGGACTCTCGTATGCTACTCCGGCTATCCGTTTTGCGTACATACGTGACCGGCGGCCCGCTTAAATTTGCTGATCAAAACTTACCAAGGAGTAAAATTACGCAACTTATTTTAAAATATAAAAATAATATTAAAAACCAACTTACAAGCCTCATGGCACGTGACCACCTTCTCGAGATCGTCGAAATGGTAGTAGTCATAACCCGAGGTGCCGAGAACCTCGAACGGCAGGTACCCGATAATGGGAGGAGCGCGGTGGTCAAGGAACAGAAACTTCCACTCGAGACTGTGGCGCGACGTGAACTCGCTGCGGTTGGAGTCCACGAGTGACACGTCGCGTATCAACTGCGGCGTGACCAGACGCCCAGTGCATACGAACAGCAATCTGACAACAATCACGTACGGTCAATTGAGAGTTTAGGGTACCGTACAGTTATACTGTTGGAAAATTCTGCGTGTCAAACATTTTATTTCGATAATAACTAGTAGTTTTATTGTGTTTTTTTTAATTATCATTTAAATGATTCTAAAAATATTTATTATTCAAATCCTGCACAAAAACTACTATGGTGTTTAAAAATAACTCATATAAATATTAAACTTTAATAATATTATTTTATATTAAAACTAAGCTAACTATAAAATAGAAAGCAAAAAATCAAATATTGTCTAAACTGCCTGAGTAAGCTTACTTAACCATTTACTATTGCAACTTTTCCCAGTATTACTTTTTTAAAAGCCAAACCAATCTTGCTTGTGGCCAAATTGTGCCTTAGGGGATCAATTTGACGGCGAGTACGAGGCGAAGCTCATTATAAAGTCATTGGAAGGAAATCTTCGTTCAGGAGTAGTCGAAGTGAATGCAGTAACTCAAAATATGCCGTATCACTTACTCCATAACAAGCTAGGGTTGTGGATACTGAGTTATGGATATAACCACTATGAATATTTTATCCATTGCTCTTATTACTTATGTTAGACTTAATAAAACATCCGACTTTAATTCTGACTCAAGACAGCCAATAAGTGGCAAAGTAACATGTCTAAAAGTCAAAATCTAAGCCAAGAAGGGAAGATAGTCGACATGCCTGCTTTTTCGAGCGAAAATTGCTCTTTGACTACGGAAGAAAGTGGTTGTAAATTATACAAATACCTTTCGAATTACATCTTTTTAATTTTCGAAATTAACCTAAACAAATAGGTTGACTGATCATTTTTTTACAATAATTATATCCTTTAAAAGGCCATTTCCCCTAATACTTACAATAAAATAAAAGAAAAGAATATACCTCATATTTTTTATAAAGTCCCTACCTACAATAAAAATAATTTTATACACATCGTTTCTCGTATTTTGTTAAATATACGGGGACACAGATTTCTTACTAAAGTTTCATACTTGACGGCGGACCCCACTGATCAATTCACTTCAATTGAGAATCTGAATTGAGATCAGTTCGTTGACTTCACGATTGCCTATCACCAAATAATGACTGCACAACGCACACTCAATATGACCCAATGATTGGTGCAATATCAAAGTCTGCATTCAATCTACTTTGAATTAAGTGTGTTTATTGTCTACACTGGATGGGTTAGTTGGATATATTGTAACATAATAGCTGCAATGGCGTATTTTTTATTTGCAGGAATTTCTCAGAGTACATGGAGAAGCAATTACTCTAATATCATTTTAACCTTTCAACGCCAAAGTCACTTAAGGCGTCAGAAACAATGGATTTCATATATAGACTAGCTGTGTCCCACGAATGAAAAGTAACTTGCGGTATAAGATGTTCTCCCGCAATAAAAAAGCCTAAGTATTTATGACAGCTAACTATTCAAACCGATTTCATAAGGCGCTCAGCTTTTTATTTTATCTACCTAAAATAAAAAGCTTTTCATAAATCAAAGTAGCCTTTATGTCTTTTCTTATTACATCAGCTACCTACCTGCCAAAAAAGTCCGGTCCAAATCGGTCCAGCCATTTCAGAGCTTACCCGGAACAAATAAAAAAAAAACATAAATGTTGTTTTGGTGTATATACTGAATACATATTCATATGCATGTAGTAAAAACTGTTATTTAAACATTACAAACAGACACTCCAATCTTATTAATATGTATAAATTATTGTTTACGGATTCCTGGAGTTGTAATAGTTTAAGAGTTATTTTCTACAACTACTCCACTGCTATCCAATATCCATTAAAAGACTTCCCAATGCCTTAAACAATATTACGACAATCTAGTTACGCACAATATCATTCAAAGGAAGCTAAGTACAAACCTTGATTCGTGATCCGGTTGATAGTTCCCAGCGTCGTCGTTGTCTAGGTGTTCCACATTTGATCCTATAAAAAAATATATATCTTAAAATTGTTTACAGAAGTAATTATTTCGTTTACACTTGATACATTTGCCAGGCAATGGATTTAAGGTATTACTGTTTTAGTTATCAATCCATCTGCCCGGTGGTTACCAGCCCCCACGAGCGTCAATCTTAGAAATATACAGGAACAAACTCCAAGTTATTTTTTTATGAAATCATGTATCAATCAAGCATATAATACACCCTAATGGTTAGTGGAAAATGTCACTAGTTTTACACTAATAATCCCAAAACAATCCAAAGTTGTTTTGTTAAAATAATTAATAATATGAATTTCTGGGTCAATCCGGAACCTATCAATACTAAGAGCGCTAATGTTATGATGGCATGAATAAGTGAATAGATCTTGCCACATGATGGCTACCTTGTATTTTTTCAAATACTATTTATAATTAGAAACAATACATGAAGCACATTTAGTCGAGCTCTTTAATGCCGTCATCCACCAAGGAACTACACCAGAGGCGTGGTCCAGAAGTGTTGTCGTCTTGTTCTTCAAAAAGGGTGACAAAACTCTCTTGAAGAATTATAGACCGATAGCACTTCTGAGCCACGTCTATAAGTTGTTTTCCAGAGTTGTAGCGAACCGTCTCGCCATAAGACTTGACGAATTCCAACCACCGGAGCAGGCTGGGTTTCGAAAAGGCTACAGCACCGTGGACCACATCCATACTGTTCGGCAGCTTATACAGAAGACCGAAGAGTATAACCAGCCGCTGTGTATGGCATTTGTGGACTACGAGAAAGCCTTCGACTCCATCGAAACCTGGGCTGTTCTGGAGGCTCTGCAGCGATGCGGTATCGACTGGCGATATATCGAGGCGATGAAGTGTCTCTCCAACGCAGCGACGATGACCGTTCAGATCCAAGACCAGCGGACAAGACCTATCCAATTGCGTCGTGGTGTGAGACAGGGATGTTATATCC
This sequence comes from Leucinodes orbonalis, assembly GCA_019425675.1. Lineage (NCBI taxonomy): Eukaryota > Metazoa > Arthropoda > Insecta > Lepidoptera > Crambidae > Leucinodes > Leucinodes orbonalis. The sequence goes on from PQWD01002374.1 coordinate 26,294, forward strand.
CGAAACTGTTCACAAACGCATTGGAGGATGTCTTCAAGACCCTGAACTGGTCTGAACGAGGCGTCAACGTCAATGGAGAGTATATTTCTCATCTTCGTTTTGCTGACAATATCGTCATCGTGGCAGAGTCATCGGAAGAGCTTGCGGAGATGCTGAACAGCCTTAATGAATCTTCCCGACGAGTTGGGCTTGGCATGAATTTGGACAAGACGAAAGTCATGTTCAACAGTCGTGTCATGCCACAACCGATATGCGTCGATGGCGTCCGTCTCGAGGTTGTGCAGGAGTATATCTACCTGGTCCAAACCATCCAACTTGGCCGGCATAACTTCGAGAGGGAGGCTAGTAGGAGGATTCAGTTGGGCTGGGCGGCATTCGGTAAGCTACGTCATGTCCTAACGTCAACTATTCCGCAATGCTTAAAGACGAAAGTCTTTGAGCAATGCGTCCTACCCTTACTAACATACGCAGCTGAGACATGGACACTGACTGCGGGATTGGTTCACAAGTTCAAAGTCACTCAACGCGCAATGGAGCGAGCTATGCTTGGAGTCTTGGGGATAAGATCAGAAATGATATAAGAAGAGAACTAAAGTTACCGACATAGCCCGCCGGATCAGCAAGTTGAAGTGGCAGTGGGCTGGTCACGTATGTCGTAGAACCGATGGCCGTTGGAGCAGACGAGTTCTGGAGTGGAGACCGCGTCTTGGCAAGCGTAGCTTAGGACGCCCTCCGGCCCGATGGACCGATGACTTGCGAAAGGTCGCTGGTGGAAACTGGATGAGAAAGGCGGAGGACCGGGATGTCTGGCGCAAAATGGGGGAGACCTATGTCCAGCAGTGGACTGCAATAGGTTGAAGAGAGACATGAAGCACTTACGAAAATGCCCATTAAATTGTACTAGCTCATACGTGACTTCGTCTCGGAAATCGAGGTTGCCGCGCCGCAGGTGACACTGGAACCGAATCTCGTTATCTGAAAAGACATACAAAGAACGACGGTTATTTTCGACATTGAATTGTCTTAGAAGTGGTACTACCACATAATATTATTATAAGAAATATTAGATGACATAAAAAAATTAGATGACATAACATATCTAGGGCATAGTCTAGACAATTTTTTTACGACATTGAATGTCCGGGTCGGTCAGTTCGCTAACTTGATGGTAAGTAATACGTGTTACCATAACAGTCCTAGTGTTGAAGAAAGTAAGAGCACAAATTCAGTCTTAATTGTAATTTTTTATCCAACTATTCTCTGTAGGCTCAAGGAGCCCCATATAGTTTTTAAGAAGCAAGAAGCATATGAACAGCATCAACCTGCATATAATATCCTACTGCAGGGCACAGATCTTCTGAACGAAAACCTTATTATGGGCATTAACTAGCGACAACCAGCCATAGAACATACGGTAAAATAAACAGTTTGACTTAACGTGTCACACAGAACGTCATGTACAATTTATGCGGTCACCCATCAGACGTAAAACTACTTTGAAACTTTTTCATACTATCGTTAACAAAAAGCTATGGAACCCTTGCCATTTACCCTTAATTTTATAAATTAGGTACTTTTATTATTTATGTTTTTATCATAAGCACAATTGTAAATTTGGATTAGAATAGAACGAACGCAAACACTTTTAAAAAATAATAATGACTAGAAGTCGTGATATCGACATACATTGAATACATAGGTTCAGTCAAAGGATATACGCAACTCATAGCAAAATAACTAGTATTCATTGATTATGAAGAATTAGCAATTTATGTGGAATGCCTGCAACCCGACGTCAGTTTATGCCGAGACCTTACTTTATTACCTATTACTGTACTTCCTAGCACTAATCTTTCTCGTTACGTTATTAACAATATTACCGCCTTCTAATAACTCAATTCAAATCAGAACACTCAGTTTAATTCCATTCATAACAGTTCAATATAATCATACATTAAAGGATTGCATTATGTATTTGTTGTTGGATTTTATTTTTGTTTGTATGTGCAATTTTTATCTAATTGCATGATGTTGGAAACGGCAATATAGCAATAAGATATATAGGTACATTGCTATATTCCTTTTTGCTATAGTCCGTTTCAGAACACTCGTAGTTATATATATAGTGACTTAAAGACTGTTCAACATCCACTATGTATATATGTACTTGTTTTTATTATTTTATGGAGTTGACTGGACAGTCGCGCATACCACATGCTTATTTGAGGATGATTTATGAAGGTACAAGTCTATTATTTTAATATTTCTGTATCCTCTTACTTTAAAAGAAACAAGTTTGAACTTGTGATCGTCAACTTCCTGAGTCATAAAGGTTGATGCGTTTGTCATCAATTACAGATTTACCTATTTATTTATGTGGGTTAACTTTTTTATGGTAGGTACTGACCACCTGTTTCAATGTGTAAGAACCCTAACCTTGTACTTTGGAAAATTTTGATTTGCATCTCACCGTTCTCACGACAAGGCGTTTATTCAATTGTGACTGATGGCCTACTTTGCGCTATTCTGAGGTGTCGATTAGGTATATGCGCTGCAAATGCACCAATCATACAACGGATATAACCAATTCACAAGATTGAAAAATGATTTCATTACAAAAACAATTCAAACCCTAACCTTAATGCGTGTTAAATTTACTATAGTAAATTCAGTCGATGTCTCAGCCTCAGTCATCTCAGTCGATTTGTCAAAAAGCATTTTTAATACATTAATAAATAATTAAAATAAAAACTATAAACATACAATTTCTTGATTACACCCTTAATTATTGCATTTAAATTGGCTATAGGTTTGCTCATAGAACTATACTAACATACTAACTATAGAACTGCGATATCTCATAAGATATTAATTTAGGTTGAATGATGTATGATTGTAAGGCAATTTTGTTAAAATGAAATACTTATGATAAATAAAGTATTTATTTGGATAAGAATTATTATAAATGTGATTTATGAAAACATCTTCGCAAATGATGCATTATTTTAGAAAAAAAATTACCAAAAAATATGTTATAAGGAGCTAGTCATAAAAGATAGACATAAGCTGTCACGGACTTTTTTGTAGACCTCTAAAAGGAGAACAATACTCTTATACATGACTTTTGCGAAACTTGAACCGTTTACGCAACCGTCTATGCCCGAAACCCTAGACAGAGCTTCTCAACAGGTGGGTCTTAAAATGAACATGGACAAGACGAAAGTCATGTCTAATACCCGTGTCGTACCTATACCGATATTAGTTGAAAGTTCTGTCCTCGAAGTTGTAGACGAATATGTGTACCTGGGATAGGTAGTCCAAATGGGTAGGTCCAAATTCGAGAAGGAGGTTTCTCGTCGAATTCAATTAGGATGGGCAGCGTTCGGGAAGTTAAGGCAGATCTTTTTGTCCAAAATACCTCAGTGTCTCAAGACGAAGGTCTTTGACCAGTGTGTGTTGCCAGTTATGACATACGGAAGCGAAACGTGATCGCTCACCAAGGGCCTCTTGAATAGACTCAAGGTTGCTCAGCGTGCTATGGAGAGGGCTATGTAAGGTGTCTCCCTACGCGATAAAATCCGAAACGAGGATATCCGTAGGAGAAATAGGGTGACCGACATAGCCCAGAGGATTAGCAAGTTGAAGTGGCAGTGGGCAGGGCACATAGTGCGTAGAACCGGTGGCCGATGGGGCGGAAAGGTTCTCGAGTGGCGTCCACGTAATGGAAAGCGAAGCGTAGGCCGACCCCTAACCAGATGGACGGATGATCTGGTTAAGGTGGCGGGTAGCAGATGAATGTCAACTGCAAGGGATCGGTCCGCGTGGAAATCATTAGGGGAGGCCTTCGTTCAGCAGTGGACATAATTAGGCTGTAATGATGATGATGAATAAAAACAAAAAGCCTGCGAAAAGAGTTTTGTATTGCTTACCAGCCCAAATATCTCTGAGAGTGATGATGAGAGTAAGTATTTACTAGCAGTGCCCGCGACTTCGTCCACGAGGAATAGTAACTTTGGAGGTATAGTGACGTTCAGGATTTATTTATTTTAAAACTTCTGTCATCAAACATACAAACAAACTCTTCAGCTTTATAATATTAGTATACGTCTCGCGCAAATCGGGACACATGACAACACTAGCCGTAACCCATCACGTGAGGTTAGTGCGGATTTTTGTATATAACGACTACCATTCTAAGTTACGAACCGGGGCCGATGGCTTAACTTGCCCTCCGTGGCCTAGAATCTTCTTTCTTTTTCCTACTATCTGGTGGTTCAGCCTGCAATATCCGGGGAAAAATCGGAAAAAAACTCGTAAATATATCCCCTCGGTGAGGACGTTCGGTGAGCTGATGATGATATGCCATATACAAATTAATGTATCCTCATACTAAATAGAAATATAATATATGCAAAATCTTTCCCACATTTACAAACTCTTACCTTGGTGGATTTCAATATAGCTGACTTAGAGGGGAATATTTAAAGCTTCCACTGGAATATAGGGAAACGACGAAAACGGGAATTGACGCCATATTCTACCAATACGACTCTAGAAGCTTTTGCGAACGTATGCAAATAATGTTACTATACTTATCAGCTTTCGACCTTAAAAAATACGAAAGTTTACCTTGAAGTTATCTGTTCATCTTTACGAGAGTCATTTATTTGTGGAAAAATCGTACTGTGACTTCACTATGTGGGTTACTTTGCCGAATCCCTTTGTCCCCATTGTTGAGAGGCTTCCTCCTGGCGATGAATTGTCTTGGCCGACCTGGAAGTCTTTAAATAGGCATCGGACTTTGACAGGTCGGAGTAGGGACAATTTAGCCAGATGAGGGTTTTCAGGTGATTTGGACTGTCTTGTGGAGCAGCCCAAACGATGATCCACCTTATGTCGTGTCCTGCTCGCCCAAGTAGCTGTTCTCTGCAGGATTTGATGACGGCTGCGGACAGCGCTGTCGCCGTGGCTGACTTTTGGGTTTCTACAATTTAATTGTTTTTGCTATCGATACGCTTAGAAGAAGACTATGTGGTTCGTAACCCACCAAGCGGGCCAAATGTGGAATTAGTGGTCTTAGGAGGACGTAACTCATAAGACATTTAATTTTAAATAAGATAGTTATACGAGAAAGATGCATTGATTAGGCCGTGATGGACGAAGCATTAAAGATAATGATTAGATCCCAAAGAGATGAGGTACAAACCGAAGCCTTATGAGTGTCAAAGAGTGGAAGAGTGTAACAGTTCATTCAAATACAGACGGACTGTCATTGATACATCGAATGTGTCCCCAAAATGACAACTGCTCTCTATGATGTAATTTTGGCAAATATTTTATTATACTGATTTAATGTTTCAAAGTAAAATATGTAATCGAATTGTTCATTTACCTATGATACTCATACGTAATTTGTGGATTGTTTTCCTTTTGTTGTTCACTGCGTTTTTTGATTAATTTCACAAAACAGGGTATGCTCTTTTTTTAGATTTTTTCTAACATATTTTTTGGCTCTGTCTAGAGATGCGCGCTTGTCTAAAAATTTCCTAATATTTTGAAGTTTTCCATACAAAAGCTGGCCGAATATTAACACACTTTTGATGTAAGCGAGACTCCGTCCTTATTTTTTATACGTCCATGATTTACGTCTGTATCATCCATAAATGTCAATGGATACAACTTAATAATTAATGGATATCCACAGACATGAGTGTGTCTGTGGATACAGCGTCTTAATATAGCCTCATTTTATGAAGAAGCTTGGTCTTTGGGTAGGAACCCAGACAAAGACGTGCACAGAGATTATGAGTAGGGTATGCAAAGCGAGTGACACTAATCGCAAAAACAAATAATTTACAGTATTGTCAAATTGAGTGCTGTTGTTGACAGCAGATCGCCTATGATTTCAAATCCGTTGAGGAAAATGGGCGAATAAGTGGGAATCATTTAATATGTTGTCGATTTTGCCGGGTTTTCTGGATGCACAGGGTATGCACTTATTCGCATATATGAAGTGCACGCCACTGATCTTAGATAACAAAATGTATCTACAAAGCAAGCTCATGGCTTTTTATTTCATTTTTTTTTTGCTACAATAGTGTTATATATTTAGAGAACATACAGAAGAATACTAAGAGACTACATGTTAGCCGTGTGGGGACGGCAGAATAGAATACATGTGCCCACCCCTACTCCTCCCGAGGGCGTCGTAGGAGCCGACTAAGGGATCTTATATCGGATGGCGGGCAGCAGCGCCATCCTACGTACTGGTTCACACTGCGGTCACCAACCCGCTATAATTCCAAAAGTTTCGAAAAGGCTACAGCACCGTGGACCACATCCATACTGTTCGGCAGCTTATACAGAAGATCGAATACTATAACCAGGCGCTGTGTATGGCATTTGTGGACTACGAGAAAGCCCTCGACTCTATCGAAACCTGGGCTGTTTTGGAGGCTCTGCAGCGATACAGTATCGACTGGCGATATATCGAGGTGATAAAATGTCTCTCCAACGCAGGGACGATGACCGTTCAGATCCAAGCTCAGCTGACAAGACCTATCCAATTGCGTCGTGGTGTGAGACAGGGGAATGTTATATCCCCAAACTGTTCATAAACGCATTGGTATGAATTTGGACAAGACGAAAGTCATGTTCAATGACCATGTCATGCCACAACCGATATGCGTCGATGGCGCCTACTCGAAGTTGTGCAAGAATACGTTCACTTGGGCCAAACTATCCAACTTGGCCGGCATAATTTCGAGAGGGAAGCTAGTAGGAGGAATCTGTTGGGCTGGGCAGCATTCCGCAAGTTACGTCGGTCTTCTCGTCGACGATTCCGCAATGCTTGATGACAAAAGTCTTGAGCAATGCGTCCTACCCGTACTAACAATACGTAGCTGAGACATGGAACACTGACTGCAGGATTGGTTCACAAGTTTAAAAATCTACGCGCAATGGAGCGAGCTATGCCCGGGGTCTCTCTTAGGGATAGATAAGAAATGATTAATCCGTAAGAGAACTTAAAGTTACCGAATATCCCGCCGGATCAGCAAGTTGAAGTGGCAGTGGGCTGGTCACGTACGTCGCAGAAATGGGCCGTTGGAGCACACGCGTTCTGGAGTGGAGACCGGGTCTCGGCAAGGACGCCCTCCAGCCCCATGGACCGACGACTTGGGAAAAGTCGCTGGTGGAGGCTGGATGAGAAAAGCGGAGGACCGGATATCTGGCGCAAAATGGGGAGACCTAGGTCCAGTAGTGGACTGCAATAGGTTGAATACATGTTAGAGAACCCAAACAATTGTGCGGAAGACAATTGTACAGAACGTGTGTTAAAGACAGATTAGACTTTCATTCTCACTAACCCTAGTCTTCCCACCGTATGACACACTAAGGGACCAAACAATTATCAGAGAAAGAGTGGCAATGCTCTCTCATCAAACCTAACCTTTAGGTACAGTTATCTTCAAAACCACGTGCAAAGGGTGTATATGGGTGGATATCCCTATACTATGATGGAGGTGGTCTATACTATGATGGAGGTGTCCTGCACTGTCAAACACATATCTATTTCCTAAAGAACAACTTTGATAAGATTTTATACTTCGAGATATTTTTAATAGCAATAATTGTAATATTTTTTTCTTATTAGTGAACAGGACGGTCAGGACACTTATCTGATGGGAAGTGATACGCCTGACCATGATAAAGCGGCATTGAAGGAGACCAACAACTGATAAACAATTATGATTCTCCATCAATGCCGCACCCGTCACCCGAGACAATAGGTCTCTTATACCCGGTAATTTCACTAGCTAATTTCACAGTACCCTCATCCCGAACACACAAAAGTACATAACACTCCTGTTTCACTGCGGTGATACCTACATAGACGACTCAGTATCGAGTCTACCACCAAGTATATCATAATCCCAATTGCCTAGGTAGTTTCAATAAAAATAAGCAAGCAAGCATTTGATTTTACAAGTGCAATTGTGCATAACTTTAAATTCAAACTTGACATAGATGTTTGTTTTTAACTACGCATTTTAAAATTAACTTACGCGATCATATTTACGATCTACGGCAGCTGTCGATAAAAAAGAATCAAAATTTACTAATAAATAATCGATTCGGAAATAATTATTGATATGACAGTGTGTCTCATTTCATCATTGACGACCCTATCTGGTGTAATGGTTGAGACGTCGGCAATTACATCCCCGAGCAGTACAAACTTTTGTGTGCGTGAACATGTTTATCCGTTGTTCAGTATCTATATTACGGGCTTAATGCTTAATTAAGGGCTAGATGGCGCTGTGTGAATGACAGTGGATATATATTATTATAAAGCACAGGGAACTTCACTCAGATTCCCTGCTTTCCTTCCGATACTTGCTTTTTCCTCTTACTCTTTTAAGGAAACAACTTTCTATTGGTTACGTATTCGTTGCTCCATCGAAGTAGTGTTTTGGTTTACAAAATTATTTATCATCGTAAATCAAATGAATTGACTACCTATGATATAAAAATAAAATATGTAATTAAATTTTCATAACATCCCACATCCCGACCCAGAGTTTGTACAAGATTTTAGCATTATCTTAATTCAATTTAAAGTACAGCGTCGGTGGCTCATCGGTGTGGACTGTTGCCTTCCGATCTTGAGGGCGCAGATTTAAATCCTGCCACGTACCAATGTGTTTTTTTAATTTTTGAACGTTATCTGACGATCTCAATGTGGAAAACATCGTGAGTAAACCTGCGCACGCCTGCGAAGGTATTGCAAAGGTTATCCGTGAAGTCGGCTGAGCCCGTTCGACTACGAGTACTACACCATTTACGGGTGGACCCATGCCCCTCGTTGGGAACATTTAATGAGCTGATGATAATGATGAATAAAATTATAAGTCCTATACTGCATAAACTATGCCTTTATTGCAGAAATGGCAATTAAACAAAGTAATTATTATTATTTATCTTTCAAAGGCAAAGTATCGCAATTCATGGAATGTCGTCTGTAAACCGCAAAAAACTAAGTGATTTGACAGTCTGCCATTGTGAGTACGGTATATAAGTACTAATCGCAAGACAATCTCTTGACAAATATAACTGTTGTTGACAGCAGATTGCGTGTCATTTTAGGCTTTAGGGTACAATTGGTTCAAGGACAGATCATTAATATGACGGCGATTTCCACTTTGTCGGCAAGCCAAGAATATGCAACTGCTTTTTGCATACATGGAGTACACACCATTGAATGTGCGTACTAAGAGCTAAGCTCGGATATTTTAGAGGTACCTATTAGAACCTTTTCTCTTACCAACTCTAATATTTTGTTTATTCATTACGCAAAAGATAAAGCCGATTCATCATTTTGATCTAATTAAAACCGCTTAATGAAATTAAACATTTTGTTATGTTTATTTCTATATAATCCATGAGTGTTGCCGCTCGATAGTCGACTATTGATAGGCTATCGATAGTCACCGGTTGTTGGACAAAGCAATGTTCGATCGGCCTATCATACTATCGATAGCTATTTTCACTACAATACTATCGATAGTATTGTAGCTCAATTAGACATAACTATCGATAGTATCAGCTTTGTAAATTACACCAACTATCTATAGTTAACCTTTTATCATTTTTGCCAATGTGTGGGAGCGTCGGGGTGGACTGTCGGTTTCCGATCGGGAGGGCGTTTCAAATCCCGCCATGTACCAATGCGTTTTCGAATTTTCGGAATTCTATGTACGTTATTCGAAGCTCTACGTGTCCTCACTGTGTTTTACGGTGAAGTAAAACACAGTGAGGACAGTGCGTACGCCTGCGAAAAGACTCAAGGTTGTGATGAAATCAGCCGATCCGCACTGGGCCAGTGGACGATATATGGCCTTTACATCCTATACGGGTAGGCATCGGTGGGGACGATTAAAATTAATATAATGAGCTGATTATTGATATAATTGTACAAAGTCGATATTTTAGTGTTAACAAGTATTATAGTGTGACAAGTGCAAGGTTATTCAGCTGTATTGAATGTAATGTATTCAGAGACAAATGGATAGCACCTTTCTCTTATTTCTATCATATTATTAGGGAGTGCTATATTTCCAACCACGAGTGGAGATTATATTATGACAATTCCTTAACTATTGGTGAGTAGAACAGTATCGTCTATCACATGATAATACAGAGACCACTTTCATATTGTTCCCACCCCTTCATTTTAAATGCGCCTCCATTAAGAGACTACTATGTCGAAGTTAGAGCCCAAACACCCTTAGAGCCGTCGCTTCCCGTAGATAGAAACGTCCATATTCGGTTTTCTAGGATCGTAATTATTATGCAATTTTTACCTGGTGACGTAGCTAAAAAATAAATACTAATAAGGTAAACAATCAAGTGCTATCGAAAAATGTACATAATTAAACATTTCCCATCTTAGGTTAGATACATAGGTTACCGAGTTATAGAAAGATAGGCAGTAACATTACTGGACATTGTGTCTTATTATTATTATTACACAAAAAAAATCTGCTATACATTTTTAGCATCACTAGTATTTATCGATACTAAAGTTACTCTTCATATAGAAAAAATCAAATTAATACTAGAGAAAATTACTAATTGGTTGGACAATCATAATTTGGAAATTAATGTTAATAAAACCAAACTAATGACTTTCCATCCCTTCCAAAAGGAACCATTAAATATTGACTTATTGCGGTATAGCTATGGCATCAATAAATGAACATTCTTTACTTGGACTAACTATAGACACCAATATGACATGGAACTCATATAATAATTTAAATTACAATTATCTAGATTTTCATATGGCCTTAGGGATATAAAGAAATGTACTGATGAAAAAACAGCTATAACAGCTTACTACGCATATGCACATGCATAGCTAAACTATGGAATCATTTTATGGGGGAATAGTACAGATGCGCGGACTCTTCTTATACAACAAAAAAAGCTTCTCCGTATCGTTGCAAACATACCACAGATAGACAGTTTGTAAGCCTATTTTTCAAAGTAGAAGCATCCTAACCATTCCATGTATTTTCATTTTGGAATTGTGTAAGTTTGTTAAAAATATCCGGAATATTTTACTAATAGACAGGACCTTCCATCAAGGTACAAATTACGTCATAAAACAAACACTAGACTATCCTATCCTATCCTACCTTCAACCTATCGCAGTCCACTGCTGGACATAGGTCTCCCCATTTCGCGCCAGATATCCGGTCCTCCGCTTTCCTCATCAGCTCCACCAGCGACCTTTCGCAAGTCGTCGGTCCATCGGGCGGAGGGCGTCTACGCTACGCTTGCCGAGACGCGGTCTCCTCCAGAATCGTCTGCTCCAACGGCCATCGGTTCTGCGACATACGTGACCAGCACTGCCACTTCAACTTGCTGATCCGGCGGGCTATGTCGGTAACTTTAGTTCTCTTACGGATTAAATCATTTCTGATCTTATCCTAAGAGAGACCGAGCATAGCTCGCTCCATTGCGCGTTGAGTGACTTTGAACTTGTGAACCAATCCCGCAGTCAGTGTCCATGTCTCAGCTGCGTATGTAAGTACGGGTAGGACGCATTGCTCAAAAGACTTTTGTCTTTAAGCATTGCGGAATTGTCGACGTGAAGACTGACGTAACTTGCGAATGCCGCCAGCCCAACTGAATCTCCTACTAGCTTCCTCTCGAAATTGTGACGGCCAAGTTGAATGGTTTGGCCAAGTAAACGTATTCTTGCACAACTTCGAGAAGGATGCATCGACGCATATCGGTTGTGGCATGACATGGTCATTGAACATGACTTTCGTTTGTCCAAATTCATGCCAAGCCAACTCGTCGGGAGGATTCATTTAGGCTATTCAAACACTAGACTAATGCTGCAAATTCAAAATTATCATTACACTCAAAGAGTCCATCTGTTATGGGAGTAAAGATATATAATAAACTGCCAACTGCGCTAAAAGAACTAACAAATGAAAATGTATTTTGCAAACACTTAAAAGAATTCCTTATATCGAATGTTACTATACTGTACCGGAATATTTAAATGACAAGATATACTAAAGATTACAATAATATTATAAAGTAATATATTCCAAGAAATACGTATGATTATAATAATCAAATTGATTTACAGAATGAAAATCAAGTGTACATTAAATTTAACTATAATTAAAAAAATAATTTATAAATATTAAGATACACCAACATTAAATAACACTGACATTGACATTAAAATTAAATTCATAAAACTAGTAGTACAGTATTAAATACATAGTAAGATTATAGAATATAGTATGGAAAGTCATTAGTTTGGTTTTATTAACATTAATTCCAAATTGATTGTCCAACCAATTAGTAATTTCTCTAGTATTAATTTGATTTTTTCTATATGAAGAGTAACTTTAGTATCGATAAATACTAGTGATGCTAAAAATGTATAGCAGATTTTTTTTGTGTAATAATAATAATAAGACACAATGTCCAGTAATGTTACTGCCTATCTTCTTATAACTCGGTAACCTATGTATCTAACCTAAGATGGGAAATGTTTATATTATGTACATTTTTCGATAGGCACTTGTTATTGTTTACCTTATTAGTATTTATTTTTTAGCTACGTCACAGGTAAAAAATTGCATAATATTACGATCCTAGAAAACCGAATATGGGACGGTTTCTATCTACGGGAAGCGACGGCTCTAAGTGGGTGTTTGGGCTCTAACTTCGACATAGTAGTCTCTTAATGGAGGCGCATTTAAAATGAAGTGGGTGGGAACAATATTGAAAGTGGTCTCTGTTATTTATCATGTGATAAGACGATACGTGTTCTACTCACAATAGTTAAGGAATTGTCATAATATAATCTCCCTCGTGGTTGGAAATATACATCCCTAATAATATGATAGAAATAAGAGAAAGGTGCTATCCATTTGTTCTGAATACTTACATTCAACAGCTGAATAACCTTGCACTTGTTCACACTATAATACTTGTTAACACTAAAATATCGACTTTGTACAATTATATCATAATCAGCTCATTATATTAATTTTTAATCGTCCCACCGATGCCTACCCGTATAGGATGTAAAGGCCATATATCATCCACGTGGGCCCAGTGCGGATCGGCTGATTTCATGCACAACCTTGAGTCTTTTCGCAGGCGTACGCACGTGTCCTCACTATGTTTTACTTCACCGTAAGAGCGTCGGATAACGTACATAGAATTCCGAAAATTCGAAAACGCATTGGTACATGGCGGGATTTGAAACTGCGCCCCGATCGGAAACCGACAGTCACCGACGCTCCCACACTATTGGCAATAATATTGATAAAAGGTTAACTATAGATAGTTGGTGTAATTTACAAAGCTGATACTATCGATAGTTATGTCTATATTGAGCTACAATACTATCGATAGTATTGTAGTGAAAATAGCTATCGATAGTATTGATAGGCCGATCGATACTATTGCTTTTGTCCAACAACCGGTGGACTATCGATAGCCTATCAATAGTCGACTATCGAGCGGCAACACTCATAGATTATATAGAAATAAACATAACAAAATGTTTAATTTCATTAAGCGGTTTTAATTAGATCAAAATGATGAATCGTGCTTTATCTTTGCGTAATGAGATAAACAAATAGTATTAGAGTTGGTAGAGAAAAGGTCTAATAGGTACTCTAAAATATCGAGCTTAGCTCTTAGTACGCACATTCAATGGTGTGTACTCCATGTATGCAAATAAGCAGTGCATATTCTTGGCTTGCCGACAAAGTGGAAATCGCCGTCATATTAATGGATCTGTCCTTGAACACCAATTGTACCTAAAGCCTAAAATGACACGCAATCTGCTGTCAACAACAGTTATATTTGTCAGAGATATTGTTCTTGCGATTAGTACTTATATACCGTACTCACAATGGCAGACTGTCAAATCACTTAGTTTTTTGGCGGTTTACAGACGACATTCCATGAATTGCGATGTACTTTGCCTTTGAAAGATAATAATAATTACTTTGTTTAATTGCCATTTCATGCCAATGAAAGGCATAGTTTATGCAGTATAGGACTTATAATTTTATTCATCATTATCATCAGCTCATTAAATGTTCCCAACGAGGGCATGGGTCACCGTAAATGGTGTAGTACTCGTAGTCGAACGGGCTCAGCCGACTTCACGGATAACCTTCTGCAATACCTTCGCAGGCGTGCGCAGGTTTACTCACGATGTTTTCCACATTGAGATCGTCAGATAACGTCAAAAATTAAAAAAACACATTGTACGTGGCAGGATTTAAATCTGCGCCCTCAAGATCGGAAGGCAACCCACACCGATGACCACCGACGCTGTACTTAAAATTGAATTAAGATAATGCTAAAATCTTGTACAAACTCTGGTCGGCGGGATGTGGGATGTTATGAAAATTAATTCATATTTTATTTTTATATCATAGTAGTCAATTCATTTGATTACGATGATAAATAATTTTGTAAACCAAAACACTACTTCGATGGAGCAACGAATACGTAACCAATAGAAAGTTGTTTCCTTAAAGAGTAAGAAGAAAGCAAGTATTCGGAAGGAAAGCAGGGAATCTGAGTGAAGTTCCCAGTGCTTTAATAATATATATCCCACTGTCATTCACACGCGCCATCTAGCCCAATTAAGCATTAAGCCCGTAATATAGATACTGAACAACGGATAAACATGTTCCGCACACAAAAGTTTGTACTGCTCGGATGTAATTGCCGACGTCTCAACCATTACACCAGATAGGTCGTCAATGATGAAATAGAACACACTGTCATATCATAATTATTCCGAATCGATTATTTATTAGTAAATTTTGATTCTTTTTATCGACAGCTGCGTAGATCGTAAATATGATCGCGTAAGTTAATTTTAAAGTGCGTAGTTAAAAACAAACATCTATGTCAAGTTTGAATTTAAAGTTATGCACAATTGCACTTTTAAAATCAAATGCTTGCTTGCTTATTTTTATTGAAACTACCTAGGCAATTGGGATTATATATACTTTGGTAGACTCGATACTGAGTCGTCTATGTAGGTATCACCGCAGTGAAACAGGAGTGTTATGTACTTTTGTGTGTTCGGGATGAGGGTACTGAAATTAGCTAGTGAAATTACCGGGTATAAGAGACCTATTGTCTCGGGTGACGGGTGCGGCATTGATGGAGAATCATAATTGTTTATCAGTTGTTGTCTCCTTCAATGCCGCTTTATCATGGTCAGCGTATCACTTCCATCAGATAAGTGTCCTGACCGTCCTGTTCACTAATAAGAAAAAATATTACAATTATTGCTATTAAAAATATCTCGAAGTATAAAATCTTATCAAAGTTGTTCTTTAGGAAATAGATATGTGTTTGACAGTGCAGGACACCTCCATCATAATATAGACCACCTCCATCATAGTATAGGATATCCACCCATATACACCCTTTGCACGTGGTTTGAAGATAACTGTACCTATAAAAGGTTAGGTTTGATGAGAAGAGCATTGCCACTCTTTCTCTGATAATTGTTTGGTCCCTTAGTGTGTCATACGGTGGGAAGACTAGGGTTGTGAGAATGAAAGTCTAATCTGTCTTTAACACACGTTCTGTACAATTGTCTTCCGGCACAATTGTTTGGGTTCTCTAACATGTATTCAACCTATTGCAGTCCACTACTGGACCTAGGTCTCCCCCATTTTGCGCCAGATATCCCGGTCCTCCGCTTTTCTCATCCAGCCTCCACCAGCGACTTTTCCCAAGTCGTCGGTCCATGGGGCTGGAGGCGTCCTTGCCGAGACCCGGTCTCCACTCCAGAACGCGTGTGCTCCAACGGCCATTGGTTCTGCGACGTACGTGACCAGCCCACTGCCACTTCAACTTGCTGATCCGGCGGGATATGTCGGTAACTTTAGTTCTCTTACGGATTAAATCATTTCTTATCTTATCCCTAAGAGAGACCCCGGGCATAGCTCGCTCCATTGCGCGTAGATTGACTTTAAACTTGTGAACCAATCCTGCAGTCAGTGTCCATGTCTCAGCTACGTATGTTAGTGGTAGGACGCATTGCTCAAAGACTTTTGTCATCAAGCATTGCGGAATCGTCGACGAGAAGACCCGACGTAACTTGCGGAATGCTGCCCAGCCCAACAGATTCCTCCTACTAGCTTCCCTCTCGAAATTATGCCGGCCAAGTTGGATAGTTTGGCCCAAGTGAACGTATTCTTGCACAACTTCGAGTAGGCGCCATCGACGCATATCGGTTGTGGCATGACATGGTCATTGAACATGACTTTCGTCTTGTCCAAATTCATACCAATGCGTTTATGAACAGTTTGGGGATATAACATTCCCCTGTCTCACACCACGACGCAATTGGATAGGTCTTGTCAGCTGAGCTTGGATCTGAACGGTCATCGTCCCTGCGTTGGAGAGACATTTTATCACCTCGATATATCGCCAGTCGATACTGTATCGCTGCAGAGCCTCCAAAACAGCCCAGGTTTCGATAGAGTCGAGGGCTTTCTCGTAGTCCACAAATGCCATACACAGCGCCTGGTTATAGTATTCGATCTTCTGTATAAGCTGCCGAACAGTATGGATGTGTCCACGGTGCTGTAGCCTTTTCAAACTTTTGGAATTATAGCGGGTTGGTGACCGCAGTGTGAACCAGTACGTAGGATGGCGCTGCTGCCCGCCATCCGATATAAGATCCCTTAGTCGCTCCTACGACGCCCTCGGAGGAGTAGGGTGGGCACATGTATTCTATTCTGCCGTCCCCACACGGCTAACATGTAGTCTCTTAGTATTCTTCTGTATGTTCTCTAAATATATAACACTATTGTAGCAAAAAAAAAATGAAATAAAAAGCCATGAGCTTGCTTTGTAGATACATTTTGTTATCTAAGATCAGTGGCGTGCACTTCATATATGCGAATAAGTGCATACCCTGTGCATCCAGAAAACCCGGCAAAATCGACAACATATTAAATGATTCCCACTTATTCGCCCATTTTCCTCAACGGATTTGAAATCATAGGCGATCTGCTGTCAACAACAGCACTCAATTTGACAATACTGTAAATTATTTGTTTTTGCGATTAGTGTCATTCGCTTTGCATACCCTACTCATAATCTCTGTGCACGTCTTTGTCTGGGTTCCTACCCAAAGACCAAGCTTCTTCATAAAATGAGGCTATATTAAGACGCTGTATCCACAGACACACTCATGTCTGTGGATATCCATTAATTATTAAGTTGTATCCATTGACATTTATGGATGATACAGACGTAAATCATGGACGTATAAAAAATAAGGACGGAGTCTCGCTTACATCAAAAGTGTGTTAATATTCGGCCAGCTTTTGTATGGAAAACTTCAAAATATTAGGAAATTTTTAGACAAGCGCGCATCTCTAGACAGAGCCAAAAAATATGTTAGAAAAAATCTAAAAAAAGAGCATACCCTGTTTTGTGAAATTAATCAAAAAACGCAGTGAACAACAAAAGGAAAACAATCCACAAATTACGTATGAGTATCATAGGTAAATGAACAATTCGATTACATATTTTACTTTGAAACATTAAATCAGTATAATAAAATATTTGCCAAAATTACATCATAGAGAGCAGTTGTCATTTTGGGGGACACATTCGATGTATCAATGACAGTCCGTCTGTATTTGAATGAACTGTTACACTCTTCCACTCTTTGACACTCATAAGGCTTCGGTTTGTACCTCATCTCTTTGGGATCTAATCATTATCTTTAATGCTTCGTCCATCACGGCCTAATCAATGCATCTTTCTCGTATAACTATCTTATTTAAAATTAAATGTCTTATGAGTTACGTCCTCCTAAGACCACTAATTTCACATTTGGCCCGCTTGGTGGGTTACGAACCACATAGTCTTCTTCTAAGCGTATCGATAGCAAAAACAATTAAATTGTAGAAACCCAAAAGTCAGCCACGGCGACAGCGCTGTCCGCAGCCGTCATCAAATCCTGCAGAGAACAGCTACTTGGGCGAGCAGGACACGACATAAGGTGGATCATCGTTTGGGCTGCTCCACAAAGACAGTCCAAATCACCTGAAAACCCTCATCTGGCTAAATTGTCCCTACTCCGACCTGTCAAAGTCCGATGCCTATTTAAAGACTTCCAGGTCGGCCAAGACAATTCATCGCCAGGAGGAAGCCTCTCAACAATGGGGACAAAGGGATTCGGCAAAGTAACCCACATAGTGAAGTCACAGTACGATTTTTCCACAAATAAATGACTCTCGTAAAGATGAACAGATAACTTCAAGGTAAACTTTCGTATTCGTTTTTTAAGGTCGAAAGCTGATAAGTATAGTAACATTATTTGCATACGTTCGCAAAAGCTTCTAGAGTCGTATTGGTAGAATATGGCGTCAATTCCCGTTTTCGTCGTTTCCCTATATTCCAGTGGAAGCTTTAAATATTCCCCTCTAAGTCAGCTATATTGAAATCCACCAAGGTAAGAGTTTGTAAATGTGGGAAAGATTTTGCATATATTATATTTCTATTTAGTATGAGGATACATTAATTTGTATATGGCATATCATCATCAGCTCACCGAACGTCCTCACCGAGGGGATATATTACGAGTTTTTTTCCGATTTTTCCCCGGATATTGCAGGCTGAACCACCAGATAGTAGGAAAAAAGAAGATTCTAGGCCACGGAGGGCAAGTTAAGCCATCGGCCCCGGTTCGTAACTTAGAATGGTAGTCGTTATATACAAAAATCCGCACTAAC
The DNA here is from genome assembly GCA_019425675.1 of Leucinodes orbonalis. Lineage (NCBI taxonomy): Eukaryota > Metazoa > Arthropoda > Insecta > Lepidoptera > Crambidae > Leucinodes > Leucinodes orbonalis. The sequence goes on from PQWD01002374.1 coordinate 45,130, forward strand.
CTCACGTGATGGGTTACGGCTAGTGTTGTCATGTGTCCCGATTTGCGCGAGACGTATACTATTATAAAGCTGAAGAGTTTGTTTGTATTTGATGACAGAAGTTTTAAAATAAATAATCCTGAACGTCACTATACCTCCAAAGTTACTATTCCTCGTGGACGAAGTCGCGGGCACTGCTAGTAAATACTTACTCTCATCATCTCTCAGAGATATTTGGGCTGGTAAGCAATACAAAACTTTTCGCAGGCTTTTTGTTTTATTCATCATCATCATTACAGCCTAATTATGTCCACTGCTGAACGAAGGCCTCCCCTAATGATTCCACGCGGACCGATCCCTTGCAGTTGACATTCATCTGCTACCCGCCACCTTAACCAGATCATCCGTCCATCTGGTTAGGGTCGGCCTACGCTTCGCTTTCCATTACGTGGACGCCACTCGAGAACCTTTCCGCCCCATCGGCCACCGGTTCTACGCACTATGTGCCCTGCCCACTGCCACTTCAACTTGCTAATCCTCTGGGCTATGTCGGTCACCCTATTTCTCCTACGGATATCCTCGTTTCGGATTTTATCGCGTAGGGAGACACCTTACATAGCCCTCTCCATAGCACGCTGAGCAACCTTGAGTCTATTCAAGAGGCCCTTGGTGAGCGATCACGTTTCGCTTCCGTATGTCATAACTGGCAACACACACTGGTCAAAGACCTTCGTCTTGAGACACTGAGGTATTTTGGACAAAAAGATCTGCCTTAACTTCCGAACGCTGCCCATCCTAATTGAATTCGACGAGAAACCTCCTTCTCGAATTTGGACCTACCCATTTGGACTACCTACCCAGGTACACATATTCGTCTACAACTTCGAGGAAGAACTTTCAACTAATATCGGTATAGGTACGACACGGGTATTAGACATGACTTTCGTCTTGTCCATGTTCATTTTAAGACCCACCTGTTGAGAAGCTCTGTCTAGGGTTTCGGGCATAGACGGTTGCGTAAACGGTTCAAGTTTCGCAAAAGTCATGTATAAGAGTATTGTTCTCCTTTTAGAGGTCTACAAAAAGTCCGTGACAGCTTATGTCTATCTTTTATGACTAGCTCCTTATAACATATTTTTTGGTAATTTTTTTTCTAAAATAATGCATCATTTGCGAAGATGTTTTCATAAATCACATTATAATAATTCTTATCCAAATAAATACTTTATTTATCATAAGTATTTCATTTTAACAAAATTGCCTTACAATCATACATCATTCAACCTAAATTAATATCTTATGAGATATCGCAGTTCTATAGTAGTTAGTTAGTATTTATGAGCAAACCTATAGCCAATTTAAATGCAATAATTAAGGGTGTAATCAAGAAATTGTATGTTTATAGTTTTTATTTTAATTATTTATTAATGTATTAAAATGCTTTTTGACAAATCGACTGAGATGACTGAGGCTGAGACATCGACTGAATTTACTATAGTAAATTTAACACGCATTAAGGTTAGGGTTTGAATTGTTTTTGTAATGAAATCATTTTTCAATCTTGTGAATTGGTTATATCCGTTGTATGATTGGTGCATTTGCAGCGCATATACCTAATCGACACCTCAGAATAGCGCAAAGTAGGCCATCAGTCACAATTGAATAAACGCCTTGTCGTGAGAACGGTGAGATGCAAATCAAAATTTTCCAAAGTACAAGGTTAGGGTTCTTACACATTGAAACAGGTGGTCAGTACCTACCATAAAAAAGTTAACCCACATAAATAAATAGGTAAATCTGTAATTGATGACAAACGCATCAACCTTTATGACTCAGGAAGTTGACGATCACAAGTTCAAACTTGTTTCTTTTAAAGTAAGAGGATACAGAAATATTAAATAATAGACTTGTACCTTCATAAATCATCCTCAAATAAGCATGTGGTATGCGCGACTGTCCAGTCAACTCCATAAAAATAAAAACAAGTACATATATACATAGTGGATGTTGAACAGTCTTTAAGTCACTATATATATAACTACGAGTGTTCTGAAACGGACTATAGCAAAAAGGAATATAGCAATGTACCTATATATCTTATTGCTATATTGCCGTTTCCAACATCATGCAATTAGATAAAAATTGCACATACAAACAAAAATAAAATCCAACAACAAATACATAATGCAATCCTTTAATGTATGATTATATTGAACTGTTATGAATGGAATTAAACTGAGTGTTCTGATTTGAATTGAGTTATTAGAAGGCGGTAATATTGTTAATAACGTAACGAGAAAGATTAGTGCTAGGAAGTACAGTAATAGGTAATAAAGTAAGGTCTCGGCATAAACTGACGTCGGGTTGCAGGCATTCCACATAAATTGCTAATTCTTCATAATCAATGAATACTAGTTATTTTGCTATGAGTTGCGTATATCCTTTGACTGAACCTATGTATTCAATGTATGTCGATATCACGACTTCTAGTCATTATTATTTTTTAAAAGTGTTTGCGTTCGTTCTATTCTAATCCAAATTTACAATTATAAAAACATAAATAATAAAAGTACCTAATTTATAAAATTAAGGGTAAATGGCAAGGGTTCCATAGCTTTTTGTTAACGATAGTATGAAAAAGTTTCAAAGTAGTTTTACGTCTGATGGGTGACCGCATAAATTGTACATGACGTTCTGTGTGACACGTTAAGTCAAACTGTTTATTTTACCGTATGTTCTATGGCTGGTTGTCGCTAGTTAATGCCATAATAAGGTTTTCGTTCAGAAGATCTGTGCCCTGCAGTAGGATTTTATATGCAGGTTGATGCTGTTCATATGCTTCTTGCTTCTTAAAAACTATATGGGCTCCTTGAGCCTACAGAGAATAGTTGGATAAAATTACAATTAAGACTGAATTTGTGCTCTTACTTTCTTCAACACTAGGACTGTTATGGTACACGTATTACTTACCATCAAGTTAGCGAACTGACCGACCCGGACATTCAATGTCGTAAAAAAATTGTCTAGACTATGCCCTAGATATGTTATGTCATCTAATTTTTTTATGTCATCTAATACTTCTTATAATAATATTATGTGGTAGTACCACTTCTAAGACAATTCAATGTCGAAAATAACCGTCGTTCTTTGTATGTCTTTTCAGATAACGAGATTCGGTTCCAGTGTCACCTGCGGCGCGGCAACCTCGATTTCCGAGACGAAGTCACGTATGAGCTAGTACAATTTAATGGGCATTTTCGTAAGTGCTTCATGTCTCTCTTCAACCTATTGCAGTCCACTGCTGGACATAGGTCTCCCCATTTTGCGCCAGACATCCCGGTCCTCCGCCTTTCTCATCCAGTTTCCACCAGCGACCTTTCGCAAGTCATCGGTCCATCGGGCCGGAGGGCGTCCTAAGCTACGCTTGCCAAGACGCGGTCTCCACTCCAGAACTCGTCTGCTCCAACGGCCATCGGTTCTACGACATACGTGACCAGCCCACTGCCACTTCAACTTGCTGATCCGGCGGGCTATGTCGGTAACTTTAGTTCTCTTCTTTAAATCATTTCTGATCTTATCCCCAAGACTCCAAGCATAGCTCGCTCCAGTGCGCGTTGAGTGACTTTGAACTTGTGAACCAATCCCGCAGTCAGTGTCCATGTCTCAGCTGCGTATGTTAGTAAGGGTAGGACGCATTGCTCAAAGACTTTCGTCTTTAAGCATTGCGGAATAGTTGACGTTAGGACATGACGTAGCTTACCGAATGCCGCCCAGCCAACTGAATCCTCCTACTAGCCTCCCTCTCGAAGTTATGCCGGCCAAGTTGGATGGTTTGGACCAGGTAGATATACTCCTGCACAACCTCGAGACGGACGCCATCGACGCATATCGGTTGTGGCATGACACGACTGTTGAACATGACTTTCGTCTTGTCCAAATTCATGCCAAGCCCAACTCGTCGGGAAGATTCATTAAGGCTGTTCAGCATCTCCGCAAGCTCTTCCGATGACTCTGCCACGATGACGATATGTCAGCAAAACGAAGATGAGAAATATACTCTCCATTGACGTTGACGCCTCGTTCAGACCAGTTCAGGGTCTTGAAGACATCCTCCAATGCGTTTGTGAACAGTTTCGGGATATAAATCCCCCTGTCTCACACCACGACGCAATTGGATAGGTCTTGTCCGCTGGTCTTGGATCTGAACGGTCATCGTCGCTGCGTTGGAGAGACACTTCATCGCCTCGATATATCGCCAGTCGATACCGCATCGCTGCAGAGCCTCCAGAACAGCCCAGGTTTCGATGGAGTCGAAGGCTTTCTCGTAGTCCACAAATGCCATACACAGCGGCTGGTTATACTCTTCGGTCTTCTGTATAAGCTGCCAAACAGTATGGATGTGGTCCACGGTGCTGTAGCCTTTTCGAAACCCAGCCTGCTCCGGTGGTTGGAATTCGTCAAGTCTTATGGCGAGACGGTTCGCTACAACTCTGGAAAACAACTTATAGACGTGGCTCAGAAGTGCTATCGGTCTATAATTCTTCAAGAGAGTTTTGTCACCCTTTTTGAAGAACAAGACGACAACACTTCTGGACCACGCCTCTGGTGTAGTTCCTTGGTGGATGACGGCATTAAAGAGCTCGACTAAATGTGCTTCATGTATTGTTTCTAATTATAAATAGTATTTGAAAAATACAAGGTAGCCATCATGTGGCAAGATCTATTCACTTATTCATGCCATCATAACATTAGCGCTCTTAGTATTGATAGGTTCCGGATTGACCCAGAAATTCATATTATTAATTATTTTAACAAAACAACTTTGGATTGTTTTGGGATTATTAGTGTAAAACTAGTGACATTTTCCACTAACCATTAGGGTGTATTATATGCTTGATTGATACATGATTTCATAAAAAAATAACTTGGAGTTTGTTCCTGTATATTTCTAAGATTGACGCTCGTGGGGGCTGGTAACCACCGGGCAGATGGATTGATAACTAAAACAGTAATACCTTAAATCCATTGCCTGGCAAATGTATCAAGTGTAAACGAAATAATTACTTCTGTAAACAATTTTAAGATATATTTTTTTTATAGGATCAAATGTGGAACACCTAGACAACGACGACGCTGGGAACTATCAACCGGATCACGAATCAAGGTTTGTACTTAGCTTCCTTTTAATGATATTGTGCGTAACTAGATTGTCGTAATATATTGTTTAAGGCATTGGAAGAAGTCTTTTAATGGATATTGGATAGCAGTGGAGTAGTTGTAGAAAATAACTCTTAAACTATTACAACTCCAGGAATCCGTAAACAATAATTTATACATATTAATAAGATTGGAGTGTCTGTTTGTAATGTTTAAATAACAGTTTTTTACTACATGCATATGAATATGTATTCAGTATATACACCAAAACAACATTTATGTTTTTTTTTTATTTGTTCCGGGTAAGCTCTGAAATGGCTGGACCGATTTGGACCGGACTTTTTTTGGCAGGTAGGTAGCTGATGTAATAAGAAAAGACATAAAGGCTACTTTGATTTATGAAAAGCTTTTTATTTTAGGTAGATAAAATAAAAGCTGAGCGCCTTATGAAATCGGTTTAATAATTAGCTGTCATAAATACTTAGGCTTTTTTATTGCGGGAGAACATCTTATACCGCAAGTTACTTTTCATTCGTGGGACACAGCTAGTCTATATATGAAATCCATAGTTTCTGACGCCTTAAGTGACTGGCGTTGAAAGGTTAAAATGATATTAGAGTAATTGCTTCTCCATGTACTCTGAGAAATTCCTGCAAATAAAAAATACGCCATTGCAGCTATTATGTTACAATATAACCAACTAACCCATCCAGTGTAGACAATAAACACACTTAATTCAAAGTAGATTGAATGCAGACTTTGATATTGCACCAATCATTGGGTCATATTGAGTGTGCGTTGTGCAGTCATTATTTGGTGATAGGCAATCGTGAAGTCAACGAACTGATCTCAATTCAGATTCTCAATTGAAGTGAATTGATCAGTGGGGTCCGCCGTCAAGTATGAAACTTTAGTAAGAAATCTGTGTCCCCGTATATTAAACAAAATACGAGAAACGATGTGTATAAAATTATTTTTATTGTTCTTTTCATTTAAACATACAATAGTTCACGACTAAGCTTGAGTTTATTAGGTAGGTAGGGACTTTATAAAAAATATGAGGTATATTCTTTTCTTTTATTTTATTGTAAGTATTAAGGGAAATGGCCTTTTAAAGGATATAATTATTGTAAAAAAATGATCAGTCAACCTATTTGTTTAGGTAATTTCGAAAATTAAAAAGATGTAATTCGAAAGGTATTTGTATAATTTACAACCACTTTCTTCCGTAGTCAAAGAGCAATTTTCGCTCGAAAAAGCAGGCATGTCGACTATCTTCCCTTCTTGGCTTAGATTTTGACTTTTAGACATGTTACTTTTCCACCTACTGGCTGTCTTGAGTCAGAATTAAAGTCGGATGTTTTATTAAGTCTAACATAAGTAATAAGAGCAATGGATAAAATATTCATAGTGGTTATATCCATAACTCAGTATCCACAACCCTAGCTTGTTATGGAGTAAGTGATACGGCATATTTTGAGTTACTGCATTCACTTCGACTACTCCTGAACGAAGATTTCCTTCCAATGACTTTATAATGAGCTTCGCCTCGTACTCGCCGTCAAATTGATCCCCTAAGGCACAATTTGGCCACAAGCAAGATTGGTTTGGCTTTTAAAAAAGTAATACTGGGAAAAGTTGCAATAGTAAATGGTTAAGTAAGCTTACTCAGGCAGTTTAGACAATATTTGATTTTTTGCTTTCTATTTTATAGTTAGCTTAGTTTTAATATAAAATAATATTATTAAAGTTTAATATTTATATGAGTTATTTTTAAACACCATAGTAGTTTTTGTGCAGGATTTGAATAATAAATATTTTTAGAATCATTTAAATGATAATTAAAAAAAACACAATAAAACTACTAGTTATTATCGAAATAAAATGTTTGACACGCAGAATTTTCCAACAGTATAACTGTACGGTACCCTAAACTCTCAATTGACCGTACGTGATTGTTGTCAGATTGCTGTTCGTATGCACTGGGCGTCTGGTCACACCGCAGTTGATACGCGACGTGTCACTCGTGGACTCCAACCGCAGCGAGTTCACGTCGCGCCACAGTCTCGAGTGGAAGTTTCTGTTCCTTGACCACCGCGCTCCTCCCATTATCGGGTACCTGCCGTTCGAGGTTCTCGGCACCTCGGGTTATGACTACTACCATTTCGACGATCTCGAGAAGGTGGTCACGTGCCATGAGGCTTGTAAGTTGGTTTTTAATATTATTTTTATATTTTAAAATAAGTTGCGTAATTTTACTCCTTGGTAAGTTTTGATCAGCAAATTTAAGTGGGCCGCCGGTCTCGTATGTACGCAAAACGGATAGCCGGAGTAGCATACGAGAGTCCTGAAGTGGAGACTGCGTCTCGGCAAGCGTGACTTAATACTCCTTCGGCCTAACCGATGGACCGACGACGGCTTGCTAAAAGTCGCTGTTGGAAGCTGGTTGAGGAAAGCGGAGAACCGTGGTATCTGATGCAAAATCGGGAAGACCTCTATGCAGCAGTTGACTGTAATAGGTTGAAAAGGGAGAATGAGAGAGTTCATTTAAAAAGCTATAATATGGTTTAATGTTGTTAAAGCTTGTTTAATTTTGAACATAGTGATGCAAAAAGGTGAACTGACATCGTGCTACTACCGGTTCCTGACGAAAGGCCAGCAGTGGATATGGCTTCAGACCAGGTTCTACATCACATACCACCAGTGGAACTCGAAACCTGAGTTTGTTGTTTGCACCCACCGAGTTGTAAGGTGAGACGTCAACGATTATCAAATAAAAATGTTGACAACCTCTTTGCTATGTAACAGTTTGAACTATTTTAAGATTATGAGTAAATTGTGATATTCACCTTGTTCTCGACTGGAACTTTTAGTTTCTAGAGTACCGCGAAATCAACTCACTATCAAATTTTAATAAAAAAATCCATATTTAGTGATCTCATTTCATGAGGAACGTCATATATATTGTAGACGAGCACCGGGGACTAAACAAAAATAGAATTTTGCGTAGATATATATATTTTTCTCTTAATTATGTCCGTCAGGACTAAAAGACTATATGAGGCGGACTATGTAACTTAAATGTAATAAGTCTATAAGTATTTTAAAAGCTTAACATCGTCCCTGGGCTCTGGGTCGTGGCTTAGGGGTTAGGTATACGGTACAATCAATTTTTATCAGCCATGTCATACCAGCCAAGTTCCCCTGCAGAGTACAGACTTTCCAACACAGTAATGGGATTCCAAAATAGGAAATGGGTCGGAACCCACAATAATACTACAATGCGGTTTGGTGGGATTAAACAGCTTCCAAGTTCGGAATTATCTTGACGCAAGCTATTGGTCTCGACTATTATTAAGACGGGTCTCGGTACCAATAAATTGTGGGCGAAACGTGCATGCCAAAGTAAAGAGGTTGAGTCCCTCTAAATATTTTCAGTAACCGACAACCCAATATTGTGATAAACAATAATAATTAAATAAATATCCACTGACACTCACACAGCGTATCTTGAGCGAGGAGATTGTAGTTAGGGTACTAAACAACAGATTAACATACTTATATTTTTTTTTGTAAATTCATACATATTATACATAGATATATTATTAATGTAAGCACGGCAACGCACTAGCCATTCTTATGTTTTCGTTGTAATATCGTTTATTAATATTCCAGCTATGCGGATGTAGCAAAGAGTATGAAGCAAGAGGGCGCTGAGGCAGACACAGTGAGCGAGGCAGAGGTGAACCGCGGCGGGCTGAAGGAGACGCCCACTGAAGACGCAATGGTTGCTATGTCCCCATCTTACATGTCAGAAGCCAGTGACGCCTTTGGGAACTCATATCAGCCGCTGTCACAGGTCTGCTAAACTGGATACAGGTTGTTTTGTTTCACAAATTTATTGTATGATATTTTTATTATTTAACAGAGATTGATATAACCTTTTTATTTTGTTAAGTTTATTTTGACACTAAGTAGTTAGTTTAATTTTTTTAGTTACATAAATAAGAGTTAACTAATAACAAAAAATATATAACATATTTATTATCACCATGTGTAAGTGGTGTTGAAAGAAATAAGAAAAAGAAAACAATATATATAAGACAAAGTGACGAGTTATTTATAGTATTTACTAGTTACTTCGGCCATCAGTTTAGTAATATCAGAACATTTGTAATGCGTGACAATAATGAAAGAAAGAATACAAAATATATAGTACTTTTTTAATTAGAAAGGAAGGCATGTTCTGAAAAAATAAATGCTTTGGTACGAATTCAAGCTATTGAACTTTGAGCTTATATTTATTGATTCTTGACAGTTAATAATTTTGAAATTTCCTTTCATATGAAAGTTATGCCGTCTTTTTTAAATTAGATGATTGGCTACATTTTTGACACCATTTTATTTGTGGTGCCATGTTTCGCCTCTTTCGTATTTTATTTCGTAATAAACACTAAATGTATACTGAGAGAGATTTCGCGATTGGTGTCCTGAGTAAGACGCTCAAGTGTAACGTGTTGTCTGAAAGTCGCGGGAAAGCACCAATGTTTTCAAGTTCGAATAAAGCAGTAAGAAGTTTATATATGTATTTTAAAATTATAAAGATTAAAAAATATATATTATCCATAATTAGGTCGAATAGCGTAAGCGACTTTTTATTTATTGATTAGATCGCTCAGAGTAAAGTCGTTATTTATCTACAATGCGTGTTTACTACGCAGCCGGCGTCGGTGAAGTCAGCGTCGGCTGGCAGCACTACGGGTACCATCGCTACGACATGCACGGCCGCTACGGCCGGCGCGTCTTGGCCGAGAACTACGCACACACGCTACGCCGCCGGCTCTGACACCGCTTCGCTGTCTGGCGAATCGCGCTCTTCACAGCGGAACAGCACGCGCGAGGTTAGTGTTAGTGCTCCGAGTGGCTACGACGTATACCCTGCGTAGGTTGGAGACATCCCACAGTGTTGTGGGGGTCAGCCTTGCTGTTGCTACGAGTCTACGTCATTGGACTTAACTGTCGTGTAACTCGACGCGTTCCCGAGTTGCGAGTGGCTTCACCATCGGTTTGGACTTTACTGACGTGCGACTCTACTAATGTTCTCGCTGAAAGTGACTACGATGCGGGCTCGAACTCGTACGCGTTGTTAGGTATGGCAGTCAGCCTCGCCGTTGCTACGGGTCTACGTCATTGGTTCGGACTTAAATGTCGTATGCTTCGACAGTGTTCCCGCTACGAGTGGCTACGCCTTGGGTGTGTACTTCATTGTTGTGGGACTCGTCATGGTGTTTTTGCTACGATTGGCTACGCCTTGAGTGTGAACTTCATTGTCGTGCGACTCGTCATGGTGATCCCGCTACGAGTGGCTACGCCATCGGATTAGACTACTGACGTGCAACTTGACCGGCGCTCTCGCTAATAGTGACCACGATGCGGGCTCGAATGTTAACTCGTTGTTAGGTGACGGCAGATGTACTCTCTACCAGTGGCTACGTCTATAATATTCTATGTACCTATAGGCAAATTGTAAGGAATGCTGTGAGAGGTGGACGCTACCCTCTCTTCGAGTGCTTTACGACGCTGGCTACGCTCGGTCTCTGCTGTCTGGTGCTCCACTGTTCGCAGCGGTATATCTCGTGCGAGTTAGTATACTCGCTACGAGTGATACGACAATTAATCAACTTATTTAGTAACGTGATGGTTCAAGTTAGGCGTATTTAATGTTGCTCCGCTGTTCTGCAACTCTACAAGTGGCTTCGGTTAAAATGAACTTTTAGGTAATGGCAGCCTGTAACTGTGGATCGCGAGGTCATCATGCTTGCTATACTTGGTGACAATGATTACGTAGTCGCCTTCGATACTAGCTTGTTGTAAGGTGACTCATGCTATTGGCACTTAGCTGAGTGCACGTAGTTAGTAATAGTCTGTAATATAAAGTAATGTATAGGAATGCCTTCGTGGTCTAGTGGGCAGAGCGTTACGCTGCGTGACTTGGATCGTGGGCCCACCAATCATTGGGCCGCGTGGCCCAATTTTCCCAAAGCTGCTTTGTTATGCGGAAAGGCTCATGGCCCCTTCAGTGGACCATTATAGGCTGATGACAATTGTATCAGGTGGAGTAGATGTAAGTGAAAGACTGACAGGTTATAGTCCTACAAATGGCTACAGGGTGGTAGAGTCATTAAAAATATAATAATAATAACAATTGACAATTCAAAAGGAACTTAAACAGATTTATTTGAATTAAGATTTTTTATTTCTTCCTTTCTTACCATCTCCATGTTCGGCAACTCGACACGGTGAGCTCTCTTCGTGTGGCTACGGCAACAATTTTTTTTTGTATGCTTCGTATAATCATATGCATGTAGTTAAAATATTATGTCAATATTACAAAATACACACTCCAGTTTTATTTATATTGATTACATGTTATTATAAGAATCCAAAAAATACTTCGATAGATTAAAGTAACTGTTGTTATGACTAGGTGGTGGAGCCAACCCTAGCCCCTCAGCACGGCATCGGCGCCCAGTACCTCGACCCGGCTCCTTACGTTGGCGAGTAGGAGTGTCAGGCGTGCTGCCATTGCAGCTGCCCCGTTACCAGTTATCGTCGCACAAGACCAAGCCAAATTCAGGTGAGCGTACATCAAATGACGACGTTGAAATTATTTAAAACTATTAACACGCTCGCGGACAGTAAATGTCTATAGGCGTCATAACAATGAAACTGTTATTTTTCTCGTGTACTGTCCTCGAATGTGTCAACCTACAGATACGTCTTGGTTCGACAAGTAGATTTACTTTTTTTTTACTTACTTATAGAGACAGTAAAAAGGATTATCAACTAGCTAATTCACTAGATATTAGTTTGATAAATAACTATGCAGTCACCTTTACAAAATACTTTATTATAAAAATACAACCTTTTCAAAGTTTAAATAGAAGTAGTATATTAATGGAGATAATTTATTTAGGAGGTTATTTTTTATTTGAATAAATGCCACGGCACAAAATTCTAAATATAAATTAGAGTTTGCCTAGTTATGCATGACAGGAGCCTGGTATTCTTAAGACGTTTTCAGACGCATTTTTGGTTGGTTTCACGCTACACATGTGTTAATGGCGTGAATGTAGGAAGAAACTTACAAGTCATTAAATGAGTTAAAGGCAATAAAATCAATTTGATTTTTATCAATAACATCATAAAAATAACTCGATCAAGATTTCAATAAATATGTTTGTAAATGGTAGTGGATCAATAAATTTGTAAAACTGTTACGTAATTCAATAAATTTGGCTATCAGCCTTTTAAACCAGAGTTAGAAGTCTGTCTTGAAAATTTTAAACGTTTTTATTATTTTATATTTACCCTTCCATATACAAATATATGTTTTCTGATTCTTTAATTTTCACCTTGCATAACATTTTGAAAATAATGAAAGGGTTTTCATTTTATATTAAAATGTAAATAAAACATGTACAAAGTAACATTATTAGCTAGATAGTTGTTTGTTTATTTCACATATAACACTTTTTAATACGTAGATATATAGAAGAAGTTTGCCTAGATTCTAAAAATTATGGATCTCATTAGTCTTGTGTTGGTTACATCATGATTTAATTATATACACACTTAGTTACATACACTGAATTGTAGATTGCTATTGTTTTCATACAAAATTGCATACTTCTACTATAATAATATACGCAAATAGTGTGTGACTTACTTATGCTAAATATAGTAACACTGAGACGCTTGGATTTTTATCGATACTGATTTTGGTGATGTTTTTGTGCTAGGAACCATAAAGACATGGAAGGATGACTAAAATAACAACTGCACTCCATATCTTCATTCCTTTTTCCTTAACGTATTTAATAGTGGGTGAGAAAGAGACCTGTGTTACGAGTAGTGGTGCGCGAATTGTGTCTTTAGAAAGAAAACATATCTTCATATCTTTTCCGTCCTCGGATATGTATCTCTATTTCATATCTTGAACTCTTTTAACCCATCAATGGTCATTTAATGCAAAATATGTCTTAAGTCTGTGGTATAAGGTTCATAATGTTAGTAAATTTCTAAAGAGATGAAGATATGTTTACATTGAAATCAACTGTTTTGTCTATATCCATATCTGCAAGCCGTCTCTGTCTCTTTGATATTTTCGTATAGTGCGCTTGCGCTTACTCTTTGTTACGTATCAGTATGTCAGTCAATGCAAAATCTGTCTTGAGTCTGTGGCATAGAGTTTATAAAGAGTTGAAGATATATTTGAAGAGTTTGGAGTTGAAGATCCGTTTGAGAACAACTCTTTTAATTCATATCCATATCAGCAATCCGTCTCTTTCTCTCTTTCATATTTTCGTATAGCGCGCTTGCGCTTACTCTTTGCTACGTATCAATATATCATTTAATGTAAAATCTGTCTTGAGTCTACGGCATAGAGTTTATTATATTAGTATACTTCTACGGAGTTAAAGAGTTGAAGATAGGTTTTAAAATGTAGGGAGTTGAAAGATAGGTTTGCTAGCGGTTCGGATATGTATCTTTTTTTCATATCCTCTCTGAGTTACCCACGTCTAGTTACGAGTCGTTTCATTATCTGGTACGTTGTCACAACTTGATTTGATTGATGAATTTGCTAGTGAAGGGAATGAATTATTATATTTTATCGATAGTTATGGAATCTAAAATATTGATAATGTGCTCTAGCGTGGGTACTAAATATTTGGCTGTCGATTTCGAGGTCGTGGGTTCAATTCTCACGGGGATTACTATTATGTAAGCTTCGATGGCGTCCTTCTCGAGGTGTGCAAAAATATGTTTCCTTAGACCAAACTATTCAACTTGGCCATAATAACTTCGTGAGGAAAGCTAGGAGGTATCAGTTAGGCTGGGCGGCATTTGACAAGTTACGTCAGGTTCCGGACAGAGGACAGATTCCGTAATGCTTAAAAATAAAAGTCTGAGCAATGCGTTCTACACGTACCAACATACACAGGTGATACATTGACATGGACTACGAAACTGGTTCACTAGTTATGTCACTCAACGGTCAATGACTCAAAAAATCAGATTTACTAGGTGGAGACTCGATACTGAGTTATCTAGGTAGGTACTACCGCAGCGCTAGATATCGTCCTGTTAAACAAGAGTGCTATGCACTATTGTGTTTCGGGATATACACACTGTAGCTAGTAAAATTACCGGGTATAAGTGACCTAGCATCATCCCATTACACCTACCTATTCAACCTATCGCAGTCCACTGCTGGACATAGGTCTCCCCCATTTCGCGCCAGATATCCCATTACACACCTCAAAGATAACTGTATATCTCCAATATTCGATGGATCTTAATATACATTCATACATATTATATACACATTCCTCTTCAATCACCCTATCAATTAAAAAAATAGTCAAGTGCGAGTCGGACTCGCCCGTCGACGATATCGCGGCAGCAAGTAACAAACTAAAATATTTTTATTTACTTAGGCACCTACTACAGCTTCATCACTGCATAGTATAAAGCAAAGTCGCTTTTTTGTCCCTATATATGTGCACTTAAATATTTAAAAATACGCAACGACTTTTGATGCGGTTTTTTTTAATAGATGGAGTGATTCAAGAGGAGGGTTCGTATGTATAATAAGATCCATCAAATAGTGGAGATTTACAGTTATCTTTGAGGTTTCTAATGTGATATCGTAAATAATTTCATTTTTTCCGTTTACTTTGTAAACGCAGGCTGCATCCTACAAGATTTATCAAATTAATATACCACATTGAAAAGGTCTACAGCATACGATTTCAATAAATGTTTTTGTAGAAATTGGTTAAAAAAATAGAGGTACGTAGCGTTTGCGTCGGTACCGGCCGACCGGGCAGGTGGGAGCGTGCCTATATAATATGCAATATTACCATCGCACCCGTGCGAAGCATGGGCAGGTCGCTAGTCATTAATATGAGAAAGAAAGTGGTTCACAGTTTATGACGTAAAAGGAACGTTCCCATATATTTTGTATGAGATTATTGATATGTGATGTCATTGCTCACTATTATAAATTGACCACTATTATATCTATTCGTTTCAGTTTATTTAAAAATACAATATTGCAAATAAACAACAGTGATCAATGAAACGACATATAAATAAGGTGCGCTTTATGAAAAAGGTTTAATATTATATTGCGGATGGTGGAGAATACCGAATTGAATCAGTTTCGGAAAAATTGAATGGTACCTCCATTATCAAATAATTGTCGGGGCAGAAGTGCTTAGAACAGATCCTGCTGTGGGTTCCAGTTCCAGTCGGTCTCCCGACTCGTCTCATCCGCTCTTATTTTATCTTTTCATCCTTTGGGAAACTGTAATATTATAATAGACCTTAATATATCTGCTGATGTTGCTTCGCCTAACTAAAATATCGATATGTAAAAGCCACATCACTAGTTGAAATGTTTACTAGAAATTTAAATTAGGATTTTTTGAGAAAAGTAGACAATACTGTTTTTGGCTTTTATTTAATAAGCTCAACTATAAAGTAAGAATTTATTTATGGTTTACCCACATTTCCTGATTTAATTTAATATAAATTTAACCAAACTCACGAAATGAAAGTGAATCTTTCACACTGCTTTCTTTCCTTCCGAATGGTAAAACAACAGCCGTCAATTACCAAGCCATGTTTTTATGACCTAAAACACTTCATAAGGAAGAGCACACATAAAGATAAATCACTATCTGAGCGAAATTAAACAGAAAAATATATAATAGCCAACCACTGACAGTACTATAATCCGGCCATGTGAGCAAGGTGTCAAACTGTTTTAAACAATCTTTAAGAATGCACGTCAAAATGTGATTTTGAATTTAGTAGTATGCTAAATAAGTCCATGACATAACATTGTAAGAGTCCACTGACAGATGTGAGACTGCTAATTATGAGAAATGTTCAGTTCGCTGTCTCATTTCGTTTTTAATCGCTATTTGGTCCGGATTCCATGTCTTTATGGTTCCTAGTTTTTGGGTCTATTTATTTTTTGCAAAGGTAACATCAGAAAACGTATGGATTTTCGGTACCATTCACCTGTACTTGCTAATTTGCTTTGCTAGGTGGCATGGGACTCGACCATTTCAGACGTGAATGTCAATATGAGTTACACAAATGTAGTAATTTTAAAAACAGATGTTGTGAATATTTTTGATTGATACTCATCAATGATTGATTGTTAGATAAATTGTGAAATGCAATAAATTTCAGTTCATAAACTCTTTATAACTGGGTTGTCATATTATATAACTTTTTTGGCGGTGGAATATTAATTTGTTAATTCATATGTTACTTGTAACGTTTGCAAATGTAATTAATTGTCTAAAGTCGTATAATATGACTGCTGTAATGAAAATAATGATTTATATATCAATGAATTTAATATTGATTTTATCAATTTATATTCTTGACTTATTTCTTTTATTGGATCCATAAAGGTTGTATACATGAAGATTGTCTTTTTAACTAATATCAGTTTAATATTAAAAACAACATGTGGGGCGGGGCTACGGTGAGTTGTTTCAAAACTCCGTATACATTGATTTTCTTGCAAACTTTGTAGTATATTTTCTGGACAGATTAGATCAAAGGGTCAATTCACATTTCATGTTTTAAATTAGGAAACCAACAATTGTATGGGAATAACGATAGACTGCAAATTGTATTTTAAATGAACTTACGAGGTTTGACCAGTCAATGCGGTTATGTGCAATTTTCTTGCGTTTATATTTGATTTATAAGAGTTGTGGGCCAAAATATTAAATTAAAAATTGAAAAATATAAGACAATACGACAAGTAGCATTTGTATTATGTTTTTTTTTTATAAATGGGGAAATCTTACTGATTTGCTGTGGCTGTTGATGGCCCTAATTATTCACTAGTTTAGCAGTGTTTTTTTAGTTTTGATTTTGTTATAGATTGTAAAAATCAACCCATTCAAAATAATTAATATAACTAATTATTTTTAGGATAAATAAAATAAATTTTTACTATTCACACAGCACCATCTGGCCACAATAGACTTTTTTTAATACATACATATTAAAACCCAGACTAATAGAAATAAACATCTTCATACATCCCGGTAAACATTATGTTAATTATACTCTGTTAGATCTTGGAAATTAACAACATTAATACGTATATATATAATATATATATATATATATTAATGCTATTGCATCCTACTGATTATTTCACATGCAGTTTGTATATTAATTAGTTATAACTCAATAAGAACATTCAGTAAGACATTATCGTGTATTTCCATACAAATTCGAGTAGCATAACATAGTTTGGTAAACCACTATCTGTCTAGTAAATAGGAAGATGTCAATTGGAATTAAATCTGTACTTAAATTTTCTACATCGCCATTCGACATCGAAACTACGGTAAGCTATGTTTATATTTTACAAAATATGAATTGACCCAACCATTGCACGCAAGCCAAGTATACCGTTATAGCTTCATTATAATACCATTTTATCTCTTTTTCGAGCATTGTATGTAAATGGCTGGTGGTTAATTCTAATAGATTTAAATCAAATAGTTTTATTTTTGTTATTTTTTTAAAATGTCTTAAATATTAATTGTATTGAAAAAGCTTTTATAGTTCACCTATAAATATTTTTCTTAAAAATTATAAGCGTTTTTCTTTTATTAAATTTAGTAAATGTTTTTATTGGTGGCTAGATTTACATTAATATATTAGTTTGTGAAATTGTTAGATTGTACTATCACTTGTCCATCATCTGCTTAGATAACGCTCGTTTACTTGTATGTGTAAAAAAGATTTCTTTATGAAACCAGATTCATATGTTGAATTATAAATACTAATTTTCATATTATAAGGGGCAAGAAAAAGTCTGACCGTTATCTTTTAAAATATACTATGATATTAATAACTAGGTTCCTACCTTGTCTTATGAAAAAAAAAACGATGGTTAGTAAGAACTAACATTTCAATAAATCAATCTATAAAGAAATTTCTCATAAACACCGCTCCATTCGCATGAATCTTAGTATTTTCACAACAATATTAACTGCATCTTAATCGCTTGCGACCTACTTCATTCAGGTTAAATTAATACATTTCAGTGTAAACATTATAAGTTGTGAATTAAGCTAAGCAAAACCTTACCAGTGCTACTGATTAACCTGAGTGGAGTAAATATAATGACCGGATTCAATACATTTTATAGAATTTTAAATTGTAGCAGAAGTAAAATCAAATCAACTAGGTCAGTTCCCCTTGGTATTGGGTTTTGCTAATAATAACCCTTTTTTATTTTTTCGGATGGAATTTTCACTGCTGGCTGTAGGTGGCTTTCAAAGCTTTACTGGGCAAGTAGTGATCGCTGATGGATCACAGCTTATAATAAAGAACGCTTCCGCGAAAGGCAATAATTGATATATGCTTTACTACTAACCTGTTAAATTTATTGGATTCACTATAGCCTTTATATAATAGACATGTGTATACATGTGTAGTATATTGAAACCGGTCTTTATTAGTGTATAGGTGACAACAAGAGCTCCTTTAATAATAACAAATATTTGCTACAAATCTTTAAATGGTGGTTGTGTATAATTATGATGAAGTAGAAATTGACAATAACCAGGTAAACACTAACATAGTCACATCCATTTAGAAATTAACATAAACATAATTAATTTGCTTCTAAAAGGTAACATGCATGATAGCAAAAAATTTTGAACTAGCAAATTTGTAAGAGCGTCGGTGGCTCAATGGTGTGGACTATCGCCTTCCTACGGAAGGGCTGAGGTTCAAATCCCGACACGTACCAATGTTTTTTCAAATTTTCGAAAATATATGTACGTTATCCGACGCTCTTACGGTGAAGGAAAACACCGTGAGGAAACTTTCATGCACGCCTGCGAAGAAATTCAAAGGTTGTGCGTGAAGTCGTCAAATCCGCACTGGGACCGCGTGGACGACTAAGGCCTAATCACCCTACACGGGTAGGCTCGTGTCCCTCGGTGGGGACGTTTAATGAGCTGATGATGAAATTTGTAAAAACATAGACTAAAATCTGAGTAATCAAAATGCCTGACACACACTTAAACTTGCATGCCTTGTGAATGTGATAATATTAAACATATTTAAACAAGTTGATTTCTACATGGAGAGGCTATAGGTGATGGATAAGAAAAGGAATTTCACTCTTGCGCAGTCTATATACTACCAATTGATGTGTTTGCATATGCCGAATATGTCATGAATGACTCTTGTGTTGCATGCACCCGTGTTATATAATTTGATGCGAGCTAGTTGCTGTGGCAGGAGCAGTTGCAACGGAAGCATGAGGAGTTGCAGCAAATGATCGTGCGTCAGCAGGAGGAATTGCGACAAGTTAAGGAACAACTGTTGTTGGCACGCCTTGGTATACTGCAGCCGATTATTAATGTAAGTAATATTTTAGGTATTCTAACATAAAAAAAATTGGGTTGAATATATGAGGAAAACACCTCGTATTGAGACAAAACTATGCTTTACGTTGTGTTTCGCATTTTAAATAAGGACCAATTATAGGCATGCACTTTATAAAATTAAGTGTTTGTATAAAAACGCCACCACGTCAGTTCGAGTACAGGAGCAAAGCCATAAATATAAGGCCGTAATCTCAGAAAAAAAATCCCTAATAGAGCGTAAATATGTCATCAACATTAATTTGATAAAGAATTGCTAACAATATTGTAGTTAAAGTGTCCTCCTTATATAATTAATTAGTGTTAAAACATACCCACGCAATACAAAGAAACACCCAGACCAAATAAAAACAATTACTTTCACGTACACAAATGTTTGTACCGCATGGTTTGAACCATTACAACACATAGGTAGTTAAACTATGGCAACTTGTCTATAGTCATGCATACTTATCAAAAAGCGCTTTCACACCTCCCCAGGTCCCGTACACGAACACCGAAGAGATGCAGCAGAACCAGCGGCACCCAGCACAAATAGTGTACGAGGGTAATCAGCCGCAAGCACTGCCCGCGTATCCACCAGCAACAGCCGCCGCAGCAACTACAACAACACCACACCACACAACAACAAACAACAGCAGCAGCAGCAGCAAACAACAACAACAACTTCAGCAACCGTTGCCGCCTCAGCATCCGCCACCGAACGGCGGCCACCATCAGCACATGCCCCAGTGAGAGTACAATCAATAATTTATCTAAATGACGACTCGATAACTTGGTTTGGATTACCATACATTAGTATGGTACCGAATACAACGGCTTATTCATCTTTTTATTGAAGACTGTCGTATTTATTAGGTTAAAATAAAGCAAAATACCAACAGGCTTAAGAATTGACAAGAAAAAAGACAATAAGATCGCCAGGATTCAGACACAATTATAAACCTTTTGTGTCTGTGCACATAAACAACGGCGGCAATTCGAATGTGATTTTGATTAATACTATTTACTAAATTGAAAGGTTTTTAAAGTGTATTCAATAATTTGACAAGAAATTTAAAGACAAAATTATAAAACAAAGATAATGAAAAATAAATGCTACAATATGATGGGGCTTGTAATAAGTAAATAAAAAAATAACTTTAAAAGTTGAAAAGTTAAAGCTTTTTTCGTGGATCTATTTTATTTCGGAGATCGGTCCTGACACCTACCTCTTAAATTGAGTATTTTATATTTTCTACTCCTATTATTTATGGAACTGGAACTGATGTAAATGTTGTATTCGGTATCTAAATACGTCACATAACCCTACCGAGGTTTGATACACAATATATCCTTGAAGCCATGTATCTAGACGACTTGTGTAGTAACGTCACGATATCACCAATTTCATTGATGTAATGACAAAGATTAAAGCAAACTGCTACCGGTTTGTTTAAAAATAAACAATCTGGTAGAAAATAAATAAATAATAATAATATGAGATACGTTACGTTACAACATGCTGTACGTTAGGCAGTACAAAATTACAACTTAACGTTTCCATTGTATTCTAATAATTGTTGCTATGTGATCCTGAACCTTTCAAATATAATGACTAAAGTAAAATAAAAATAGAACAGTTATATTCTATTTTAATTCGAAATGTTAATATGTATTGATAGAATTATTTATTTGTCCAGAAAATAAACAACTGAAACACAGTTTTATCTACATGAAATTGTTGATCGTAATGTGATTGAGATGGGGTTAGGGTCACAATTCAAGCGGTTGTCTAATGGTTGTTTTACTTGAGCTGGCACAAACTAAACTTAGTAGTTTAGTGACTACAAAGACTCCAATAACGATGAGTTCTACACGTTCAACATGTTATTATCGTTCAATATTAGCCATCGTAGTTAAAAACGGATGAAAGCATGTTTTAATATTATATAGTAACATTATGCAGTAAATTCTTTCCAGCTCTTGTATAATCAGCTGTTCTTTACACTATCTATCCATATATAAACAGAAGGTTATTACATACAAGTACAGTGTTTGTTGTGTCTCTATAATCTTATTCACGTAATAATTGTTAATGTAAGCGAAACATATTTAGTTTTTAAATTATATTCTATGTAAATGTTTGAATGCCAAAGCACCGACGTTGTGAGATTGGTAAAACAAGCACATTGAAGTACGAACTTTTAGATTATCGTTTATATTTAATATATTAGTAGTTCATAAGAGGGAAATGAAATGTGTATGGTTGGCAGTGAATCTTTTTGGAACTTATGTCAATTTTGTTATATCTCAGAGTTTTATAATTTATGTTAGCAGTAATAATTACTTTTTGTTTAAGGCTGTGTAATCTCTATCGTAAAATTACGAAATAATATTACGTGTTCGATTTTATTATTATTTTTGTTGCGTGTATTTTTTAATATTTTAATTTTTTTGAATATAAGAGTATTTACAGTAGACCGTCTCCTGTCAGCACAGTGTGAATTAAAAAAAGCAGGGTTCGAATTATTCGTGCCATGTCTTTATGTACATAAATTTCAGCGTGTAATTATTTTATTCATGCTTGATCTCTTCATTATTCGGTAAGGTTAGTTCTGTTATGGATCTTTTCGTGTCATTTCACTAAATTTCTTTTTTTATATATGTTTCTTATCTTTATGTCTTCAGAATATCTTTTATAAGTTTAATATTTTTTGAAAGTACATATTTTTGTTGTGTTTATTATGTTATATTTAGTTTTTATCAATAGATAAAAAAGAAGTTCTTGGAACTATTTTTTGTTAGGTTACGTAATGGTTCTGTGTATCTTGTACGACGATTTAACATAGTAGAGTTAATACAATTTTATTAGGTTTTAAACGAATTGCAAGTTATGAATGCATTGATATAGGTTTTTCATTATATAAAAATACGAAACGCAATGATGGTTCGCTGATGAAGATAGATAATTGCCTTATCATAATCATTAAATCATTTTATTTAAATGTATTCGTTAGATGTTAAGTTTGTAATTCTGTTAGGTTGGTAAATTCTAGGCGGAACACATAGTTAAAATATTATTTTATTATAATCCAAAATATAAATTAATAACGAGGCCGGTATTGTGCAATTGATAATTGTGAGTTATTTTTGGTCAAGGTGATTTTTATTTCTTTAATATGTAAAGTTTGTGAATGAATTTTGGTACGTATGTATAAAAATTGTGGGTGTGAGTTTCTTACACTTTGGCGGTAACACTGTAAAATCTAAGAAGTTTTCCGAATGCGTTGCACACCCGACTCCACGTTGCCACGAACACAATCGTTGACGCCTTTAATAGAAATTGTAAGTCTTATGTTTATGGATGAATTATCATTAACATAAATTGGCAAGTAATTGCACGTGTAGCTGTAGTACTAAGCAAATAAAAATTGAAAATATATTATATCCATAAATAAAAGACTGGACACAAGACTTTTTAAATCAAGTACCTGAGTATTGCTTGAAATTTTAGGATTTAATGTTTTTATTTGTTTGTACTAACTTAATGTGCTAGCGGCTTGTTTTTCTTGGTTTATTATATGAAACTAAATTATGGTTTTTATAATCACAAGTCACTTTTTTTTTTCAATTATTAGACTAATTATCTTAATTTGTAGAAAATAAAATGCGATTGGCTTTTAATTAATGGTGATTAAACTTTATGATCGCTCTGAATGTAGTCGCAAGTGATTACTGCGCAGGTATAGTCAAAATCGTAATTAATAAAATGTATTGTATTAGGAATTTTGTAAACTGCGCAGCGTCTTGTGCGAAGTTCGGAGCGGCCAAAAAGTTTGGCGTGACCTATATGTAAAGAATAATCTTGTATTGAGGAAACCGCCATTTAGTGCGTAAATATTTTATGTGTAAGTTTAATATAATTTATAATATATGTGAATCACTAGTGTATGTCCTAGTTTTTGATTTCAGCGTCAAATAGCTGAGGTTTAGTGTTTAACGTCTTTATAAAAACGTTAAAAGTAAATTATTGTTGAAATTTATATTTTCGAGAAAAAAGTACCTTGGAATTGTTTCCATTCAAAATCATCGACCTTCTAAAGCCGTTTATATTTATAGTTCATTATTGGGATCTATTTAGTTTTTCTTTTGTAAATAATTGGTGAAAATGTATTGAATTGGCACGTAGGAACTTACTATAACCTGATTAGGAAATTATGTAATATGTACGTTTTATCTTGTCTCAGCTGTTCGACTGAACTCTTTTCATGTTAGTAGTTACCGTTATTATTGTGGCTTTCCATGGTCTCTTTGAGTGTCGTGACTCCAAGAAGGCTCATTGCTACGAGTATGACGCCGCTGTTATGGTGCACAGGAGTTGCAGTTTTGAGATAGGATATAATTAAGTGACATTAGGATATAATTACATTTTCTCAATTGCCATATGTGTGTTATGAACATATAATCAAACGCATGTAAGTTATGGTAAATACCCCTAAATACGAGTTATGTAATTTATTTTATTTGATGTTAACTTGCCATAAAGGACAATGTACGGTATAGGTCTTACAGTTTTGTTTGCATTTCTCCCCGATTAATTATATATCCTCTTTGATATTATCTGTGTATTATTAACGCAAAATAGTAAGCCCAGATACGCACATTGTCTTTTCGGATATATTATTGAAATGCCAAATAGGTTACCATTGATATTATTTATGAAATACAGCTGTAACTTGACCTATTGCTTATGTATTGTATAAGGATGATGAAGATCGATATTTAATTATAATAGTAACCATTTTCTGTAGTACAACTCTTATCATATTGGTAATTCAAAAGCCAACGACTTAGCACACGGTTTGGTTATAATGTATTGAATATAACTTGTAATCACCCACGGTCACGTGTTTAGCCAAATATGTACCGTGTGCTGAGTTGGGTTTATACTATTGTAGTGTACTATGTCGTATGCCATAACATGTAGAATATAAATGTGTGGAAGGCTACAGGGTAATGATTGTCACAACAAGTGATATTGTGAGTAGAATTTGTAATAATGCGGTCAAGTGGAATGTGCTGGAGGTGAGGAATAAAATGAATGTAACCACATAAATTGGATATTTATTTAAATAGTAAACTTAACATTAAAAGTATATAAGTAACCATGTTATTGTTCCTATATACTCGAGTTAATGTTTGAAACATACTTATCTAATTTTACTTTTTATATTTGGTTTTCTGCTGATCTGCGAGCCGTAAAATCAGAGGTTACCTACATTGTTTAGGCCATGTTCTGACCCTTGCACATACGCCAATAGAGGCCCTTCGCGTTCAGTAGTTCCGTATGGGTACCACGCTCTACTATTCTACCTGTAAAATAAAAGTAAATGTTAGCAAAAACGTAAGCGAATGGACCGAGATAGTCGTTTTAAGATGCCTCCCCAAGCATTGGGCGCGATATAATATTTTTGAATGTTAGTTACTGAGCACATAATATTTGTTATGTTTATCCCGGGAATAACAAAAGTACCTACGAAGAGGGTCTTTTACTGGAGTTTTATCAGGAAACAGTCATTCTTAGAACTTTTAAAAAGAGAATAAGGGTTTTATACGGAAATATATAGTTATTATGCAGATGCATCGTCTGTCAGAGCAGTGTTTTCTCATGGTAGGGTAACCGGATCTCAGGAATCACAACACCATCATACATAGATCCCACATTAAATACAAACTTTGAATCAGGAGACAAGTAACAAGATAGCATTTTTTGTTCATCGCACTCTCAGAAATTTGGTGTGTTTATTGCTAAACAAAAGGCAACCAGCGATTCTGACGTATGAACGGCTGGTAAAAAATAAGATTTCTTAGAATGTATTAGAGATAGAAATTTTTTGGAAATACTAGCAGGCAGTATTTCTTGATTATGCTCTAAATGCTCGATGCTACAGGCAACCAGTGAATCTGACGGTAACTATTGACATGGGATAACATATACATATTTCCAATGATTACCTTTGTCTAATACACAGATGAGGTCAGCGTCCTTGATTGTGGATAGGCGGTGAGCTATGGTCACACACGTGCGACCCTTGGCTGCTTTCTCGAGGGCTTCTGTGACGGTCTGTAATCAGATCACGTGTGCATTTAGCCATCTATTTAGCGCAATGTAGTCTTTCCTTGAAGTAATAATGAATCACTATCCTTCATGATAGTTTAGGGAAATAACGTGTTTCTTGTTAGAAACACGTTATTTCCCACGTTTGACTCTATCTCTAGTCGGAAACAGACTACAACCCGGTAAAAAGTCATCTGCAGTATTTAATGCATATGACTATTATAGGTCTTTATTTTACCATCATATACATATTTTATACGTTTTACATACAGGTCGTCGGTATAATTACACACATCGGCAAAATTTATTATTCAGTTCAAATATATGTTTTTGGCTTACCCTTTCGCTATTCGCGTCTAGCGCCGAAGTAGCTTCATCGAGCAACAGAAGTCGGGGCGAGCGGATGAGCGCCCGCGCGATGCAAACCCTTTGTTTCTGCCCTCCGGACAGTTGAGCGCCGCTTGAGCCTAAATTAGTGTCATACCCCTGCAATTTAATATTATTTCTTACTAAATAAATATACTTGTATGTGTAACTTTTTGGAAGGCTTCTATTATTGGAACGTGTATAAGTAAGACATTTAAACATTTTGTTAACAAACAAAAATTTGCTATAAAAAGTCTGCGGCAGATGTGCTTCGAGCATAGGCCTAACATATACAATAGAAACATTAATTTTACAAGAAAAAATATATAAAAAGGGTAATTTTTTTTATTAGTTCCCTATGAGAACGTGCCAATTGTTGGCGATAGATGGTGGTTTACGCTCTGAACGACTCGATGGTTTCTATAAATACCTTAATATTAAAGCAAAGAAAGTAAAAAGGACAATGTATAGTAAGAAAGCAGAAGTCTTTTCGGACATCAGGCTAAATGGCACTTCCTTAGGGAAACAAAGTATGTAATAGAGATAGGTAGATACTAAATCTATGTATATCAGCCGACATTGATTTAAATGGTTCTGGCGTGCAGCTTTAATCTAACGTCCTTGGCTGTAACGAAGAATAGGTACATCATAAACTTGGTTATAGTAAAACTACCTTAGGAAGAGAGACGATAAAGCTGTGAATGTTGGCAGCTTTAGCAGCAGAGACGATTTCGTGCATGGTGACTTTGCGGTTGTTGTCGCCGTACGCAATATTCTCTGCCAGGGTCCGGTCGAACAGCACCGGCTCTTGTTGTACTACGCCAAGCTGTCGGCGCAGTCGTGGCAATGTCAGCGACGAGCGGGTATCCACACCATCCAATTCCTGCAGACGTTGAATATCATTATAATCTCTATAACTCTATAGACAGAGTAGCTTCTTTTGTGGCAAATGTACCTGGTATCAGAACAGACCCTCAGAATAATACACCCGAAACACATTTGCATTCAACAACTCTGTTTGGAAGAACATACCTAATTATGAAAGCTGCTAACATAACTATTTAAAAATTTTCGAAAATTCTGTTAAAGTGGTCATTACCTACTAAACAAGTGTTCTTACACTTACGAGTAAGGGCTAGTTAGTGAGACTACATAACGTTTCCGACAGCATTTCAGAGTTTCATACATAAATTTTGTAGCTCACTAGTGAATCTAAGTATAAACAAGGGTCGCCACACACGTTCAACTTATCACTATCACAGAATATTGCTTCTGCACAGTGGTTCCCATATATTTATATGAACTTGCCACACACGGTGTACGCCGGTGGCCGGAACATTCTATAAAATAAAACTAATGGTCGCTATTTGCTTGACACGTTGACACTAAACATGCATCAGAATACACCAAAGTTACTTATGGCTGCGTTTCTGGTTAACGCGTGTGGTGACCCTTATAGACTGTCTTCGAGACTTAAAACTTTTTCTTCTTACCTACTTTATAAAAAAACCTTACATCTACATTATTGAGGACTGATTTAGTATTTGAAACAATCCTAATTTATCATATCAGCCCCTATAAAAAGTAATGATAGGTATACAAAGTACTGAATATCAGTTCCATATACACGTATTCCAGTATTATAACCTAAATAACATATGGCCCCAAATCTGCTAATTTTAAAAATAGTCTAATACGATCGTTATTGTGTCTCAGTTGTAAAATTTTGGTCTCAATTATTCTCTTTTATGGTATGATTTTAATTGTTACCACCATTACACAGTGCTTTCTACTAAATTGTCACCATTTTTAACCAATAACATTAGGTAGGTACTCGTATGTTGGTAAGTAATTAATTGCTGATTTTAACCGAACAATAAAAACATTAAAATTAAATATCTTATGATAGTCATAAGAATTCTCATTAAAAATTCGCTTTAAAGAAAACAATAACTCAAAAGTTAGGTACTTCCAGTTTACTGTTAATAAATATGTTGATCAAATACAAAGTCAATTCATGATCATAAACAAGATTAAATAAAATCTAGAATTTGCACTTTCCACTGCGCTCAGTCATTTTTTGGTTGCTTCATCTTTTAGTCTTTGTTCCCGTTCCCGCAATCGCCTCTCCCTTTCAAACTCCTTCATTCGTATCACGTAATCCTCGTGCTCGCAGTTCAAATAAGCATGCTTTTCGTGGATACACCGATAAAAGAAAGGCACGTTCTTATAACGGCAAACTTGATAGTTTATCAGTAAATGGGCACAGTAGTCGCGATACTGGGGTGGAATTTTCGCCGATACCAAGTCCTCCTCGCAAGCGACCATTTTCCTCTGCTGTCTTTTGTATGAAAACCCGACTTTGCTGTCGAACGTGGGGGTATCACCCATTTTCAAATCGACTGCCCTTGCCCTCCATGTTCCTAATATTTGACCCATTTCCCTATTTGGTGTTTATTACAAATAAATAAGTCCTAACGGTTAGTCTAATCGGTTCTAAAATGGCATTTGACGTTTCTTGTTTGATTGAGTAGTTTTACTATGCAAAGAGAACGTTATCATAATGCCTTGAGTAATCATAATATTTAACAATCCGAAGCGGGTTTAGACATAGATTTAGAATTCGCGAACTACGCTTACTATATCTCTAGGTTTAGCATCTGGGTACCTAGGTATATCTTTTGAGGGCTTGACATCATCAGCTCCTGTCGTATCCTATAAACGAGTCTCAGGCCACCTGCTAACACAAATTGGACCAAAACGGTGGATCAGGTTCCGAGAATCCGTAAGGGTGAAATTCATGAATTAATATCGTGGCCACCAGTAGACGTCATGACTTAAGTCAGTTTGCTTTTGCTTTCGCTCATATTACAGAGGCTGAGTGCAAAACAAGGCGTATTCATATCACCCAAAAACATCAAATAGAAAGCGGGTGCTTTGGATGGACATCAAACCATGTAGGTATTTATTAAGACTTACAATATATCCAGAGTCAGGATCGTAAAAGCGCTGAAGCAGTTGCAGAACAGTGGATTTGCCACAACCTGAAGAGCCGACGAGCGCTACCGTCTTTCCTGCTTCCACTTTCAGGTCAATGCCTTTTAGAATACGCTGATTGGGTCTCGTAGGATAGCAAAACTCCACATCTTTTAGACTAAATTTGCCTGTCGCGGTCTGAAAATAAAAGTGAAATTACCTATAGAAAAAAATGGTAAGCACAAAGTGAGTCCGAAAAGTTTGTATAATACGGCAATTAGTTTGGTTATGGCTCTCATATCTACAAAAAAAATATTTTTGGCCGTAGAAGGGTAAAAGGGTATTAATTTAAAATTACATTTTAAAGTGATAGTATAGAAATACTAGATATTCTGGGAATACCTATCGAAGAAATAAATGAATTTAAATTAACCTATTCTGGAGTTTCATTGAGTAGGTAGGTGATAATAATGAAGGTGTGAGATATGTGTAAAATTATTTCTCCATTTCAATTACATTGATCTCCACATCAAACATTTAATTACATATCTGTATTTGTGTCTAAATAGAAAAATTTAAGGATCCTGAGGCTGGTTTTGTGTTATTTAGGACTCTCACTCATAAATATTTCCTCCAGGTGTGAGACTAGATCCTCGGCTTAGTAGGTAGGTCGTAAGTACGTCAGAACAGGGTGGTTAAACTAGCTTACAGGGGTTTCAGATCTTTGCACAAACTTACCCAATCGCGTTTATCTTTAACTCCGTCTTCGGTGCGAACTTTAGGTTGTCTTTGAATGATGGCTAGTATCCGCGCACCGCAGGCCCTAGCTGAGTTAAAACCAGGCGCATACACTAATGATTGGCCCAGCATATACGCTCCATACATGACGGCTTCATTTACTCTTTACAACAGAATAACACCATTAATATCAATCAAATTTATTAATATTATGAATTTTAGAAAGTACTTATCCTCCCTTCTTCTTTCTCCTTATTCCTCGCTACGGCATTTTAATAGATGTTGCATAGTAAGATGAAAAAAGACTAATAAAAATATTTAATATTATAAGTATCTGCTTGACTAAGAAAGTAAGAATAGATCTATTATGATATCAAATCAAATCAAAGTTGGGATATGATCCTTCAGTAGGTATTTATCGTAAAAAAATTAATTAGTACTAGGTTAGTGCGGCAATACCTAATTAATAGGCAAAGACAGCCCAAGTATTCAATCAAGTATTTTATGAACCGCTACATTAATTTAGAAACATGTGTCAAGGTAAGGGTAAATAACACATGAAGGACATACATTGTTTAAAAAATAGATAGAGTAGGTACTTTGCAACAAATTTTAGTCTCATCATTTTGCATCAGGTCAATGTATCTAAGACTTACAGTAGAACAATTTTGTAGTCAAGGCCCTCTCTTGCTACAAGCCAGGCACCGTAAACTGTAGCGCTGCAGTACGACAGGAACGGCACGTATATACCCAGACCTAGCACCAAGCCACGCCAACGAGTCTTGCGGACAACCGCCTGGCAGGATTCTACCAGCGCTTGCTTGAACTTGTCCAAGAATAGACTTTCCACGGCTGGATATGAAACAAAATGTAAGTAATCTCGAATATGATATCTACATATCATATTTTCGATATAGAGGTAGGTATCTGAACATGGAAACCAGAATCGAGAATGATGTTACTCAAATTTTATATTATTATTGTTATTTATTTGCCATAAGGTAATCTATTAAGATGGATTACGTACAGATCTCCGACATGTCTGGGTATGTATATTTCTGATCTAGTTTGATATAAAATCAAAATAAAAGAAGTTTTCGTAGTGAAAACACCAGTTAAAACTGGTTTATATAGTTCTCGAATGTCTGAAAAACAATTTTAAACCCGGATTACTACAGCTGGAAATAAGTTGCGCATTTCGTGTTTTCTAATTTAACATCTGATAAAAGTATTTGAATGAGAACTAGCATCTAAGTATTTTAGGAAATAAAGTTTTGGAACATCGCCAGCCACACAACTCTATAATAGAGATAAACCGGATACTTCAGGTCCTAATGTCTCATCGTTATTAAGAAGGTTGGTCCGGGAGTACTTGTATTGGCTTCGGCTAAAATTTTATCAATCATCACTTTTTTTTCGAAATGACTGCTGTTGTTGGTCGCAGATGGCCTTTACAGCTTCACCGGGCAATAGGGCTATTTTGACCACTCCTTATCTTCCGATCATAACGAAATATCTTTCAGGACAAATAGAAAGAAAAAATAAGATTTATTTGGGACAAATTAAAAACAACAACAGATTACAGAAAAACTTAAAAATAGTCTAGTGCCAAAACAGTAAAACGTAGTGTTATAAACTCTTTGCCAAACAGGACTTTACTCAGCAAAGGCCCTGACACGCAATAATCTTTTCATGAAGTTTTTTTAGGACTATGCAAAAATTATATTTCTAACCTCATAAAATTTGACTAAAAATGTATGTAGCTATCTCACCTAAACTTTGAACAGTTCTGATGCTGACGACTGCCTCTGTCGCAACAGTGGTAGCAGACTCCATCGCTTCTCGCTCGTCGGCTTGAGATTTTTGTGATATGATCCCCTCTAGCCATATACTACCCACCATCTATACAAATGCAAGGCATATTTAGAAAATTATTAACATATTATTTACATTTTATATAAAACTGCGATAGGTTCTTTAAGACGTTTTGCAATGAGAAATTCCTGAAAAGTGCATCCGCATCGAGGTACCATCGAGAGCTTGATTTGACGCTATGAAATAACTAAATACCTACCAGGACCAAGTTATGATCATTTCAAGTTGAAAACTAATTATATTGATGACTTTCTTGCCGGGGTCTTTTTAGTAGAATCAATTCTCCGAACCGGTGGTACATTCAAACTAGTTTTAAAATTTATTATTAATTTGTCGATTCAAAAGTGTCTTGTAAAGACTTAATTGAGTAAAGAATTTTTTCATTTCATTTCATTTTAAGTTACTTGATTTTCAATGTTTTACATGGGTACAAGCAAATGTGATCTTTGTATTAAATGGAAGATATGCGGGGCATCGCTAGTAAGTATTTTTAGCAACCCTACTTACGCCTTATCAAAATGCATACTTACAAGAGGCAAGAAGGCAGTACCGACTAGAGTAAGTTTCCAGTCGTAAGAGACAGCCATAAGGAAACCGGCAATGACAGAACTAGTGCCTTGTAGTATGAGCCCGATCCGGATTCCGGTAGCTCCTTGCACCTCGGCTGCATCGCCGCTCAAGCGGGAGCAGAGAGCGCCCACCGTGTTATTTTGTCGGTCAAAAAATCCAATTTCCTATAATAAGATAGTGTTTATTGTTGTTTTACATGAATATTTTTATTTTACTTTTATTAGAAATATCCACTAACACAGCGCCACCTAGCCCCAAACTAAACAATTAGCACTGAAAGTTCCGCATTCGATCACTGTGCGAACCATTATATCTATCTCTATAAAATGTAATATAAATAAATCTGAAATGTCTGTCTGTTATATAATATAATCTCTGAAAGTGCTGGATGGATTTGGTCGAGACTTTTTTGGCAGGTAGCTGATGTAATAAGGAAAAAACGTTACAGTTATTTTAGACAATACACTTAGTTTTCTAAATATACAGCAATGTAATAATATATCTTTCTTTCAAAAAAAATTAAAGCGCGTGCGTCGCGTGAACTGCGCGCTTTTAGGTTATGTTTTACTGCGGGAGAATAAAATCTTACAACGCAGGTAATATCGCGGGGAACAGCTAGTATATTATATAAATCGGTAAACTTACTTAGTACCTACCTACTCACCGAGTCATTATAGTAGCTTTATAGTCATTTCTTATGGATTATAAAGCTGTCGGTGACTTATTTAAATACTAAGAATTGTCGCCACAAAGCTTCTCCATTACAAAACAACAAGTCATAACTAAACGCTTTGAAAACCATGAACTAATACTAGCCGAAATGGCCACGCTTGAAACGTGTAACAACTTAAATAAAATAAATAAATATCCACAGATATTCCCACAGCGTCATCTAGCCCTAAAAGCATTAGCCTGTAATATGAATACTAAACACAACAACTTATAAACTTTTTTTTAAAATTCTTACATATTATACATAGAAAACACTCAGACCAATACAAACAGGCAGGTTCATGCACACATGTTTGTACTGCCTGGGGATCGAACCCGGGATTCTTGGTGCAATAGCCGATGTCTTAACCATTAGACCATTACACCAGAGCGGTCTAAAAACACTTACTTGTCGCAATAATGCTTGGAAGTACTGTCGTCGTAATCGCGAAGTCAGTTTTAGTCCGGCATTGGTAAAGGTGGTGCTCTGCAAACACATGGAGATCCCAGCGACTGCAGCTACCACCACAAACATTCCCGAGTAAAGGTCCGCCAGATAAATGATTTCTGCGACGGACGGTAATATGAATATCTAGGAAAAGAGAATAGATTTAGTCTGTGGTATTTATACTTACTTATTTATTTCTTTCTTTCTTTAAAACAAAAACAAAACAATACATACCAATACAGGTTAATCACTAATTAAACATGTGTTAAAGTCACTTATGTTTTACGTGAAACATACATCACATGATACACAAAACGGTAAGTACCCGAGTCAACATAAGGTTACTCACACAATCACTTAATCTTTAACAATAAAAATAATAAGTAAGAAAAAAAAATAAAATCAAACAATACACTTTTAAATAAAAACCAATTATGCGTATCTATTTATGTTAGCATGACTAATTTTATAAGTTGGCGGTATACAATTATATAAAATTCTTTACCTACCGTGCTAGTCGAAACTGAGTTACGGCTAGGTAAGAATCTCGCTCCTGCAATACATGCTCTAACGTACCGTGCAGTAGGATGCTTTTCGAATGAACGCCTTGCTAATTATTTACGTGCACAATTGATGTCGGTGAGTCGAGGTAACTGCTAACGCACAGTACACTCAACATTAACAGATAAAGCAAACTGTTATAAATCCTTAATCTAAGTTTAACAAAGCGTAGTAATACAAGTTTAATAAAAATTACATGCTACTGTTTCTAGTTTTGGCTATTTATGTCAATCCGTACTAATAATGTATTATTTTAGTTTATTCTTAATGAGTAATACACATATTTACATGCATTTCCGTAAAAGAACGTAGGACATAGGATATTAAGATCTTAAAAAGTACCATTCTAAAAGCCGATAAAGACGGCTTTATTGGCCTCTTAAATATTAACTATAAACAACAAAAGTACTCATTACTTACTTTCGAAGGGTGAAAAAAGCATAGGTACCAACTTGAAATAGTAACCTCTTTCTCGAAAACTTCAAAGCCTAAGATGACCAGTTTTTTTGCACATACTGCACTAATATTTTAAACCTTTTAGGTACTTACCCCACTAGCATATCCGAATAGCAATGCAAAAACTGGGAAACAAGCTCCTTGGATTATTGCTGCGATGGACCCAACTAACAGGAGGGGCCATTCTGGTCTATTAAGTTTAAGGAGTTCCCAATCGCTCACTGGTTTCACTTCCTGAATGAAAGACACAATTTTAATTTTATTTTTGAGTTTCAATAACGCATAATATTTTTAGTATCGGTTAGATCTCCATTGAATGTTGAGTTTAGTGGGCAATATTAATTGATTATTATCCGCGAAAAGACCACAAAATATCTATAGTTATGGACATGGTCTAAGACTCGCTGCGGATCCAACGAGTCTAAGACTCGTTACCATGTAGGTAAATTAAATAAATATAAATAAATAATTATTCACCGACATTCCCACGGCGCTATCTAGTACCAAACTAAGCATTTATCGTGTAATATGGGAAGGTATATTTTGTGAATACATACATACTAAACATAAAAATACCCAGACCAATACAAACATACATGTTCATGTACTCTGATTGTACGAATGATTGTACTGCTCGGGGATCGAACGTTGAACCCTTGGTGAGCCGTCTCAACCATTTCACCAAATGGGTAGTCAAATTACTGAGTTTAGCATTATAACGTCTCATAATATTTATATTTTATTGAAAATTTTAATTTTATGTGACTAACAACGGACATCATCATCGTAGAAAAGTCGAAACAGGTTTATCGTTTGATAAGGAAGGATTGCTACTTTTGCTTGATAATAGCAGATTATAGATTGTATAAACGTAACTATCTGAAATATATTACTATATTATAATTTCAGATTTTAGTTATAGGTCGTAGACTCGGTACTAAGTCTTCTAGTTAGGCACCACAGTGCCAGATATCGTTCCGTGAAATCGAAGTTCCTACTCATTTTGCACTTCTGCGTTTCGAGATGAGGGTACTGTACCTAGTAAAATTAACGCGCGGTGCGGGATTGATGGAGGAAATAACTGTCCATCAGTTGTTAGTTTCCATTAATGCCACTCTGTCATGGGCTGGCGTATCACTTACCATCATGTGGGTGTTTTGACCCACGTGTACACTTGGTCACATTAAAAAAATAAATTTTAATATCCTTAATGCAATAATTATACCTCATCGTCGTCGTCCTCATTTTCTGATTCGACTTCAGCATTATACACGAAGTTTTGCAGACCAGTAGACATTACAGAGCTGATTGAGCCTCGCGGCGTCATCCAATCATGTGACTCTGTAACACGTGAATTATCCCTATGCTTGAATTATCGAAATTTTAAAAGTTCTATACCACAATGTACGGAAAAGTGAATGCCTCCGTGGCCAAGCGGTTTAAACTTTGGATCCGAGAGTCGCAGGTACGACTCGTGCGGGGAGACCGCATAGTGAAATAAACTTTGTACGCTTTAGGCCAGTTTGGTTGCTGAATCACCTGATTACCTGAAAAGATGATTCCGTGCTTCGGAGCGCACGTTTAGCAGTTGTTGGTCTCGAATATTATGTTGGTAGTTCTTAACACCAACCAAACAGCATTGTGCCTTCGTGGTTTTCGAACTAATCTCACCATAATAGTTAAGATGCTAGGCGGAAATAAATATCCACTTAAATTCCCACAGCGCCATGCAGCCCTAAACTAAGCATTTAGCCTGTAATATGGGGTAGGTACTAAACAACCGATAGACATACTTATATACTTTTTTGTAAATACATACATATGATACATAGAAATACCCAGACCAATACCAACAGACATGTTCATGCACACAAATGTTTGTACTGCCCGGGGATCGAATCCGGAACTCTAGCCGACGTCTCGACCGTTACACCAGATGAGTCGTCAGTAGAAGGATGGTGGGAAAGGGAAGACTTATGTCCTTCGGTAGACGTCGTTAGATTGGTGGCAGGGGGAAATGTAAGGCCAATTCGTGCCGAAAAATGGTTCTCCCATACTTCTTATTCTTTACGTATTTTCCTTACCTCTTCTAGTGGAGTGATGCCTATAAACTCTTCTGTTAGACCGGCGTTTGACGTCAGTACGGGGGGCTAGTGAGACCTCCGTACCCGGTTCCTCTTCAGCAATCGTTTCTTCCGTTAACGTTTCTATAATTTCTGGCTCTTGATTCTCTTTGCCGGTAGTTACTAGTTTATGGTAGAATCCTATGTGCCAATAAACTTATATTATTAATTATTTTTTTATTATTCAATGACAGTAACATAGCGGGGTTAGCCACAATTTTTGCAAGTAGCTTGTACTATGATAACATAAAATGAAGCAGCAAAAAGGTCTCCTGTCAGCAAAAATTACAGAGAAAGAGATTCAAAGGTTGTGCGTGAAGACGAACAATCCGCACTGGGACCACGTGGATGTCTAAAGCCTTTTATGAGTAGGATGGTGCCCCACAGAGGGGACCTTTGACAAGCTGATGATAATTACACCGCGCGCCGCGCTGCTCAAGTCGTACGAGCTGCGCGTCTTACGAAGCGATTTCTATAGTTGACACCCGGTATAAACACATAGGCTACGATTTACTGCGGGAGAATCTTATACCGCTGGTAGCACAGCGGGGCGCAGCTCGTTATTAATAAGATTTTACCTTTGGCTCTCATTAATTCTTCGTGGGTTCCTTGTTCCACTATAGCCCCTTGATCCATGCATATTATTCTATCTGCATTCACAATAGTCGACAATCTGAAAATATTCACAAAGCATACAAATTCGGCGTTTTGGGGAGGCCCATGTTCAGCAGTGGACGAAAATTGGTTGATTGATTGATATAAATTGATATCTAGTCAAATGATTGTATCATTATAAACATTAGTGTTTTTTGTCATCTAATAGCCCTTTTCGTATCGTTATTTAATATCTACACAACAGTAGGTAGGAACTGTTCTTAAATCCACTGATTTTATTTCTAAATATTGCAACAAAAATATCAGAATCCTTCAATTAAATAATGACTAACACTGCTTCGACGATAGGTGTCTTTACTTAATACAAATCGTAATTGTATATCTTGAGACCAAGATATATCCTCTGTAGGTAAAATATAATTTAAAATAATAAAATACCTGTGGGACACGGTGACTGTAGTTCTTCCAACACTGGCCCGGTCTAAAGCAGCCTGAACCTGTCTCTCAGAGTGAGGGTCGAGGGCAGACGTAGCTTCGTCCAATAACAACACAGCCGGTTCCCTAAGGAGTGACCGGGCAATCGCTATTCTCTGTTTCTGACCTCCCGATAATGAAGCTCCTCTTTCTCCAATAATTGTGTCGTAGCCCTAAAATTTTTGTTATTAGCCTTAATGTAATATAAATCCAAATGATGGTTTTAGCTTTAGCAATACTCATAAAGTGTACACTTATTGTCGCAGTGTAGTGTACGATAACTAATATCTAATCGAATCAAAAATATAATCTCTTTCTCCAACTATACTGTCGTACCGTGGAAAAAAAATCCATGCTACGACACTGTCTTAATGGAATATGTTTAAGCATCAATAGTTCATGTAAACACCTTTTTTCAGCAGTGCAGTATTTATGTTTACTGACGTTTCACTTGTTTGTAATATTTAGTAATTTATTTGCTCTTTAATATATGGATTCACATTAGATTGATTTTTCAAATGCCGACACTAATGTTAACATTAGGTACATTAATAAGAAAGAAAACATACAGAAATTCTCAATTTATTGCTTATATGTAATTCACTATGTAGCAAATAATAACTCACATTAGGTAGGTGTGTAATAAAGTCGTGAGCGTACGCCATCTCGGCTACCCGTTGTATTTCTTCACGAGTGGCTTCGGGACAGGCGACGGCTATGTTATCGTGGATAGAGCCCCGGAAGAGCACCGGCTCCTGTCCCACCACACCTATGCAGCATTATAACAACAAAGTTAAACATCGAACTTACACTTGCATATTGAAAGTTTAACAGAAAGACAAAAGCATAATTTTAGGAATAAAGTAGTATATGGGTATCCTTAAATCAATCTTGATCAAAGTCAAAAATCATTCACGATATTGACACATGGCGCATAAGGGTTGTTTGATGATCTTATGATGATATGATAACTTTTACTACCATTTTATAATTAATAAATTTGATTTATTAAAATCAAGATAAATATCTCAATGTGCGTTTTTATAATGAACTCTATTTTTGACCCCAATTGTATTCCCAAAAAATATCTATACTTTATTACAGAATGAAATTAAATACAGTTTACCTAAAGAAGATCTCAGCCAGTTTAAATTGAGATTCTTCAAATCTTTCCCGTCGAGCTTGACGGAGCCCATATCTGGGTCGTATAGCCTCTGCAGCAGCTGCAGGATGGTAGACTTGCCGCATCCTGACGATCCCACTAGTGCCACACATTCTCCAGGTTTGATATGAAGAGATAGCCCTTTGAGGACCTGGCGAGATTAATTGTAATAATACATTTATACAATTGAAAACAGATCGAGATAGTCTTTCATAATCTACAATAATTTGGAAAGGACAGCTCCTTAACGGCTCATTGACTATTGCAACGATAGTGAAGCGTTTTGCTATAGTAAACAGAAACGGAAATGCGTGTGCTTAAGGAAATAAACTTTCCTGTCATTTAGGGGTTGAGTTTAAATCGCTGCGTAATCTAGGGGGTCGTGTGTTCGTATTTCTGTACAGCTATGCTTTGTGTGTTCTGCTGTGGGACGTTGATAAGCTGATTATGGATACATGTTTAATCATATAAATATTCCCTATTTTTCCTAAAATTTTAATTACTGTTCAATCAGGTTGAGTGAATAGATACAATAATCTTCTCAATACTACGGCTGTTTTTAACTACACCGACCTTGACATCCGGACGTGCTGGATAACTGAAATGGACTTCCTCTAGTTTTATCTCGCCCTTGATCCGGCGTGGTGAGGAACCAGCTTTGGACAGACTGTCTATCTTTGGCTCTCTGTCGAGGAGTTGGTAAATACTGGCAGCAGCTCCTCTGGCCGCCGCAAATGTTTCCAAATGGGGCACGCAGAATGTGATGGACTGTGTGGCCATGTAAACGCTGAATAAGATCTGGAACAAAGTACATTAAGGTATCTATATTCATGTGCTATGAAATATAAACCTTGTAATAGTCTGCCACTACGATGTTGTGTGCTGGAACTGAACTGTGCATTGGACTAGAGAGTTCAACTGAGGTGAATTGTTAAAAGACTTATATTTAAACTTTTCGTTTGGAAATATAGGTAACACTATAATGTCAATGATAACAAGAAAATGAACTGTTAGGACACATCATGTTAGGTTTTTACTTGTATTATCATCAGCAGTTTCGGTTTTCCGAGCGCGATGAATGAGTAAACAATATCAGTGTTGCGCATTGAAAATCAGCTTTTGGCTCTGGGTAAGAATACATTTAATTCATTTTATTCGGTATGTACTTCTATGTTTTGTATTATTGGGCAGTCGCAGTTTAACTCCCAGTTAGTGTTAGGACACCATACGTGTAACTGTTAGGTAATTAAGAGCTTAGGAACTTTATAGTCACATACGAAGTCGCAGATATATATTTGAACTACAATGACATAGCTTAATTAACAACCTTTAAATCTTACTTACACTGAAAACTATTCCAACGAGGTACGTCTTTTCGTCGCTGGGCTTGTCAAAGTCTTCTATCACTAGCCTGGTGCCGTAGGTCAGGCCTATAGCGTTGAGGGAGTACGTCAGTCCCCAATTAAAGCCTGTACCCAGGCCAGTATAAAGACCACGTTTACGGCCATACTTCTCCGCGGGCTCCAGCAGACGCTTATATCTGGAAATAAAACCATATTTTTTATTGGCTGGAACTATTTTACTCAAATGAATCGTTATCATATATATCCATATAGGGTAGAAGTAAATTCGTAACAGCTGACGCAAACTCACCATTACCCCATAATTAGAACTATATTTGCACTCCGGCCCAAAACAATCGGTTAAAAGATAATATTTTTTTATTCTATTGAAACTCAATGTAATTCAAACTCTATTTCGTGGAGTTACCTGTCGATTTCCTTAGCTTCCCCCCCAAAGGCTACCACAGTACGGACTGACTTTAAAACTTCCTCGGCTTGTTTGCCAGCTTGACTGTACGACTCCATTTCTCTTATTGAAGAATTTGTTTGATACTGAAAAAAATAAATCACTGCTGCATTACAAAAAACAATAATACCTTCACGATATACCCAGGAACGGTTGAATACTATTTTATATAGTTGTATTAGAGTTGTAGATTGCGGTTTGGCTTGTGTAACACAGAATACCCTCCGGCTCTCAGTATAACTAGAAGGCTTGGTAAAAGTCGCTGGTGGAGGCTGGATGAGGAAAGCGGAAGACTCTAATATCTGGCGCTAAAGGGATTTGAAATATATGAAGTGGTGGACTGCAATAGGTTTAAGAGGGAGAGAGAGTGATAAGCCTTACCTCCATTTATTATCTTAGCCTATTTATTTTAGACTCTAGCCAACCTCACCAAAAAAATCCTGGTGATCATTGAATTCTCTCGGGCTATTGGTGACATGCACCAGCTTGGCGGAGCGGAATGCAATCTAAATATCCTCAACGACAAAAATACTCAGTCAGTCAGGTCTTTCCTAGAGTTCTGGTTGCCGTCGCTAGGTTATGTTTCGACCTACGATTAAAACCGGTGATTTAAAAGTGTCGTGTTGAAGCCGGGACAAAAAGTGTCTGAATCGGAGGTTCCGACTGCCGATTCTAACACCTTTTAGAAATGCTACGAAGTCTTAGCATTTCTTATCATTTTCCAGATCGCATAAAATAAACAGGAGTTTAATAAATACTATATTTACCCTAAATGGTTCGTAATAACAACAACAAACAAACCCTAGACAGGATGACTGAAGCTGTAATAGAGAAGGGCACGACAGTAACGCAGGCTAGGGTCAGCTGCCAGCCAAGCGGGAAGGCAGTGCACAAGCATATTATGCAGGTACCGACGAGGTTGGCGACTACCGCTAATTTCTCCCCCATTCCTTCTTTCAGCTTCATCATGTTCCTGAAAACGTAACATTA
Organism: Leucinodes orbonalis; assembly: GCA_019425675.1. Taxonomy (NCBI): domain Eukaryota; kingdom Metazoa; phylum Arthropoda; class Insecta; order Lepidoptera; family Crambidae; genus Leucinodes; species Leucinodes orbonalis. The sequence goes on from PQWD01002374.1 coordinate 86,750, forward strand.
AGTTTTAAACTATGAAACATTGTGGATTACATATTAATAAAATATTCATAACACAGTGCTATAGTATTCAGAATATAAAAATAATGTAAGCACTGTGTTCTAACAAAATTTTGAGGTACGAGTTGATAATCGCGAGAAGTCGTTTACCGCTTATTGTTTTGCATTACAGTTATGCCTGTACAAAAATAAAAAATATTAGAAATACACAGATTTTCCATTCTGTGTAAGGGTGATTGTGTCTTAGCCTTTCACGTAAACACTTCTTAACAGGTTTAAATTAAACTATGGGACATACTACAGGTAATTCGTCAGAATAACACTTCACAAGTATTGTATCGTAATATGGCCTTATATATTTTTTTTGTTTAAAAAAATATATATTTTAATACTTTATGTAGCAAAAACAATTTCAAACGAAGCCGTTAGCAAATGCTAGTGTAATATTTAACTTACTCAGTCATTTTAGTCGCTAAATTGAACTCCGAGTCCGTATCGAACCACTCCATGTCTTGCCGAAGCACCGATGTCAAGAACAGCGTACGTATTCTTGTTATCTGAAATTATACCAAAGACACATTATATTTTTTGGAAAGCAGAATATAAAACTTTATCGAAAGAAGGAGTTAATATTTATTTGGTGCAAATAAAATTACACGTTACTCAATATGTTTTAGTCGTGATGACAAAGTATTTTGTATTTTGAAATTAATTTTGTAAATGCAAAATTAATCTCGGATGGTATTTAAAATACAATTCAAAATGCTTTTTACTAAAGATTTTAAATGAAAAATACTTCCTTTGCACTCAAAATGTATTTATGTTTGAATTAATTATTTAAATAAATCACAACTCTGCGTTTGATACTGATAGCAATTCCCTGAAAACATAGGTACTCGTTATGTCTTTTCGAGTCCTATTTAGGGCACTCATCAAGCTTATTGTTTCATTCTCAAGAATTTCAATAATATATGATACAATGATTTTGTTGCATGCGTAAAGCCACCAAGTCAATAGTAGACAAGGTCTTCAATTAAGGCAATTGCTTTTGTTTGTGTCGTCGAAATCTGTCTGCATTATTGACTTTTATTCGTGTCATTAAACACTGCAGTCAAGTGGGTACTATAAGCAATATTTGACTGGAAATAAAACGGCATGCTATAGTTTTAAAATTTGATCCATAGTCGCATAATATTTTATCTTGTAAATTTACGGGTGAGTGTCGGTATGGTGTCGACTATTGCCTTCCGATCTGGGAGGTGCAGGTTCAAATCCCGCCAGGAACCATATATGTACGTTTATTTGACACTGTTACTGTGAAGGAAAACATTGCGAGGAAACCTGCGCACGCCAGAGAAGTCATTCAAAGATTGTGCGTGAAGTCGATCAGTCGCACTGGGCACTCGTGAACTACTAATGCCTATAGGACTTCGGTTTTTTGGATAAATATGTCTTAGTCATATACCTTTTACAAACAATTTAATAAGTTGCCTTATCCTAATTGTTTCGGTGATAACTAATGCTTGTCTGATCTTTGTTCAAACTCTCGGATATATTTAAATATTTACTTACTAATAATTTTCACCCAATGTACGAATAAGTTATAAGTACTTGGATTGCATTTTTACTTAGTTGTTTTATGTTCACTCACAAAAACAATATATAAAGATATTTTATACTTAAACTTTACCCTGCATGAAGTCAAAGCCATCATATTTATCTTCCCTATTAGCCTATTTTTTCTAAAATTTGTTTACATTTTATATATTTTAAACTATCAGTATAAGTAGTAGTTCTTTAGGTCAGGACGTTTCTAAGTGGCCTCGAATCGAGTACTAGTTTTTTAAGGATCCAAGTCTTTGTGAAGTCAAGTGCTTTAAGAAGTATTATGATGTTCTGATGAAGGTAATATCGGAGTCTAAGGCCTATATTCTAGAACGAGACTCAACGTTGATCTTTACTTATATTGAGTTGGAAAAGGATGGCGCTATATATCGTATAGAGTGCTATCCCTTTCTTACTCTATTCAAGAAAAATGTTAATGCTTGAGATTCGTTCTAGAATGCGGGCCTTAGAGTTGTCGAATTAGACGATAAGGTTTATATGTATTTTATTGATGTAAATAATCGATTAATGTGTATTTGATGATATGTAAAATAAACATAATGACCTCGAATATTTGTTACAACAATTAATTAACGTCAATTTCATACATAGCACGGTTTTGTTTTCACTGTTTTTTAACTTACCTGTCTAAGGGCACTCCAGCTGACGAGGGCGGTGGATGTCATACAAAGCACCATGGACACAGCAATGCTGATGAACATGCCTATGGCCATGGACTGTCCATCCTCGACCAAGGCGTCCATGTTTTCCTTATCTGTAGCATTTACCCTGTTCAAAAATAATTACATTTAAATATGAAATTGTGTAGAAAATAGTTTTGTTTATTATAATTAGTATGTTACTGACGGCTAGTTCATTTACGAGAGTCAGTTAGTATAGTAGTACCTATCAGCATAAAAAATACACTGTCACTGTAGATCACAATCTATGTCGGAAGGTTAAGTAGTGTGAACACCGTGACTTAACATTTCCATGTCATCTCCAGTCTAAGTACGAATGGCTATAGTAGCTATTTATCACTTTCTTTTTCTTAGTTGTTGGTAACTATTACAAATGTTCCAAGTTCGATCACTATTCAGTATACCTCAACATTCGTGTGTGTAAAGTTGTCTATTTGTATTGGTCTAACTGATTCTAAGTAGTTACATTCATAAATAGTATAATTCAGTTGTTAAGGACCCATAATACAAGTTTTTTGTTAAAAAGGGGGCTAGATGGCGCTGTGTGGATATTTAGTATTTTGTTAACGGTCACAACGCTTTTGTCGCCTCTACCACGTAAAGTTTAGACGAACTTTTTTATATAAAGCAATATTTTAAGAAAAAGACTTACAGCCTTCGACCTCCTCCGAAAAGGGAAGTCAGGGGCATATAGCTGGACAGCCGGTCTTGGTAGGTGGTGCGTTCCACGAAGGCAGTACTCAGTTCGCCGAACTGCACTAAGTTATAGCACACGCCGCCCCCGCTCAGCAGGCCGCAAATCACGCCCAATACCGTCGCCAATATCTCCAAGCAGGTTGCATATCGGAACTAAGATTTGAAACAAAACGGGCCTTTATATTTCTACAATAATAATCCGGCTAGTAGCATTCTCAGTGGTCTAGAGTGTACAGGGTGCGTGACGCGGGGATTTAGCCGGGACCGACGGCTTAACGTGCCTTCCGAAGTACGGACTCATCTTTATTTTCGGACAATTAAGTGGTTCAGCCTGCAATGTCTTAACCAAACTGGTTAAAAATCACACAAAGGATTCAAATATAAGACTCCCGAATCACATTCATCATGATTTCGTTTACTGATTGCGGTGCTGCTGCAATATTAGCATAACGTTTATTTTTATCATTTATGATATCTTTTGACCTTAAAATTGACAATCCAGTTTATAAACAGCCGTTAATGTTTCATTGACTGCATGCTCCGATCAATAGTTGTGGATATCATGGGTATGCCTTTGTAGGCATACCCATGATATCCGTTAAAGGCCTGGTACTGTTGTCAGTACCAGGCCTTTAACGACTTCTTGTGATCAAAATTGAAAACAAATCAGTTATTCCATAACATTTTTTGCTGAAGCAACACAAAATAATGTCCAATGAAATCCATTAATATTCTCAGAAGTAAAAGCCACTTACTCTAGTGCGAAACATTTACTACATGGGAACCGACTCGACTTTTAGTAAAGGAAGCAAAATAGCGAATTTTGATAGAGAAATATAGAGAACAGACTGGTGGGCATTTGGGAATCGTTTTTTCTCCTTTTTAGGGTTAATTTTCTCTTCATCAAAGTTTACACTTTAAACATACTTACTATTTGGAAAAATGAGATTCTTATTTCATCAACCTCCTTCTTCGTTTTTCTGAAAATAAATTAACAGGAATGAATTAAATGATAAATGAATTTAAAAACATATGAATCTGAGATAACTTTGAGTGAAGTGCATACCCACCCACTTCATTGTTTAAAGTCGGTGCCAAGTAAATCAAGAACACTGTATGGATTAAAAGGCGAAGAGTATGTTTGGCAGTTTGCACCGACATCAAAATTATGAAATTGTTATTTACTTAGTACATTTCTATTTACTTAGTTAAACATTTATTTTTGCTTTTTAGTTTAAAGTCGGTACTATTTTGAATAAAAAGTTTTTTTTACAATTTTGACTGATTCGTAATAAAAATAATTACTTGAAGAAATATACTATGATGAAGTAGTTGCCCTGAGTCAATTTTTATAAGTTCGATTTCTTTGGTCTCTGTTCATGAAACCATGGCTATCCATTTTTCAACAAAAAAAATATAATTCAATATTCAAAATAGGTTCATTAACGATGGAGATACCCACAAACAAACATAAAAAAAGTTACCCTCGATTTCTTTGGACTCCATCATCAGTCCCTGACCCTTGAAATGCCCCTTAAATGACCCTTATAATGGGACCACCTCTGAAGTATCTTGTTTCCAATTAAGAAGGATCATTAGAATCGGTTCATAAACGACAAAGATATCAACCAGCAAACAAACATTAAAAAAGCATATATATACGGTCGAATTCAGTAACTTCCTTTTTTTGAAATCGGTGTAAAACTATAGTACCACTTACATATGGACCTCAATTTATAGCATTGATTCACATGAATAACTTACTACTTAGCAGAAAGTAACTTAACTAACTAAAAACATAATCATTAGTAACTTAGGTAAATTTTCGATAAAATAATCATCTTCTGACGAGTTCTATGTCCAACAGTGGACTGCGATAGGTTGAAGAGAGAATCATCTTCTTCTTTGAGTGTCGAAGGCAAATACTTATTCAAATAGAAAGAAAGAAAGAACTCCGAATCGGCCACGACAACTCATGCCCAGGAGGTAACTTTTCAAAGAAAGAGAACTGGTATACTCGTCCTTACCTTTGCACGTCAGATATTAAGACTCGCTAACTTGGGGTCAGTTGAGAAAGAAACAGTCTCCCTTATGAAGCTGTTACGACTTTTTAACCTCTGGGCAACAGGAATGTGATATATTGGGTGCTAAGAGTCGCTAAAGCTCTTAGCTCTTTCAAAAGAGCTTGCAACATCTCTTGTGATGCTGGCAGTGGTGTACCGTAGTGTAACGTAGTATCTTATTATATCAAAATAATTATCGACTTTTAACCGGAGAGGCGCGTTTCTATTAGTACAAATGTGTAGAGCGTAGACATTTCATTGAACACTTAACATCTTCATGTGCCTTATCATTTATAACACGTGAAGAAAATGATTGATATTTCAATTTCAATTGTCTGGTTTTAAAGACGACCACTGTTAAATATAGTCCTCATTTTAAGCTCTCCTTGGTTAGAAACTCCAGCGATTCTCATACACATTCCTAAAATCACGACCAAATAGATAAAGGTTACTTCTTCTTGAAATTAAAGAAGGCAGGAATAAATTGACTATTATTATACATATTTTATTCATATAGGACAATATGTCACGTAATTAAGACAGAGATATGTTTTTGCACGCATGATGACCGCTCAACTATCTTAATGGGGTCTGACTCCAAATAAATTGCCTGAGACCTTGGCACTTAAGTGCACTCATGAAATTGTCTGCTCCAAGTTTGTATCATTTCCATTGAAACAATGAAGACGCAAGTACTTTTCATAAATAGAAATTGAATCATTAATTTTTGCTGTCTACTTTGATAGCATCAGGCATTGAACGTCTTATAAGATTTTTAATACAGAACGATGATGTTGTTGAGAATACCTGGCCTTTTTAAAGATCTTTTCAATTTGCAAGGTTTACCACGGTCGGTCTCTTTTTAAAACATTTCCATATTTATTATTGCATAATTAAATTAATATACAATTATAATAACAAAAAACTTTAAAAAAAAATGTTATTGTTACCTGTCTGTACCGTATAATTTGAAGGATATTATTTAGAAGAAATACATAATGCATTTTTTCAGAACGATTTTGCATTCGTTTTCTTCATAGAAAGGGCACAAAACATTCACAGGTTTACAGTTGTTAAATATACCTATAGTTTGGTACAAGATTTGAGCTACAATTTATTATTTAAATGGTACCTTGGTTACTTCAACTTGTAATTATACTCGAACTATGCTAGGCAAAATATATCACACTATTTAGGTAAGATTGTGTTATTCATCAATGTGATTGGATGCCAGCTGACTGAAAAGTGTGCTTTGAAGTGTGCTGATCAGCAGTGGATGTATTATTATATATTTTAGTGCTGTAAGTAATGATGATGACGATGTTGAATCGCCATGAATTGAGGTGGCAAGTTTGCTCATAGAGTTCGACCAATTGTTAAAAATAATTAAGGAGTCCCCGATTGTATTCTACCATACCACTCGTTTCTCCTTGTTTAAGCATTAATGACGGAATAACTTATGTTATGTATAAGTGACTTTTATAATAAATATATTGGAATTCTAATCTATTGGTATGTTATTGTTTGTTTAGCAGAAACTAAAAATATTTTTAGGTAGTACTAAATTTTATAATTACTAGTAAGATATTAAAGCTAAAAATCACTTCATTATTCTAATAAATCGCAAATAAACACTCGCAGAGCAAATTTCCCTTCTATGTATATTAATAACGTCAAGATTAAACTGCATTTATGTGATTTTTGTCACGGTTATTATAAATCATTCTGCAACCGTATTTTGATTTTATTATGAGTAAATACTTTTCAAGTGTTGTTTATGCTCATACGATTACATGAGCTGTAAAAGGAAATTAAGATCCAATCCTTAATTTTTTAAACTCTCAAAACTATGTAAAGGTTTACAATATTCAAATTTTAATAAGAAGGATAATTTCAGTTTAATATATTGATCAGTGTTTAATACATATCGATGCAATAACATTTAATGAAGAACTTAATTGTAGTTAAAGACATTTTTGATCGAAAGGTCATTAAAAATATGAATTTTGAAAAATATGATCATGAATCCATTGCATAATATTTCGCAAAGCAGCAAGTGTACCAGAGAGATATCAATAAAAACCAACATTGAACAACTTATAAATAAGCGTACTTACGTTCTATCTTTTTTCTTAGCACCCATTGTGTTTACCCATAAGTAACGACTACTAACGAATATTTATCCCGAGCGTGAAAATCAGTGCGCGTCGGCGGGAGGTGCGCGACCAACTGCACTGTATTTCTTCAGAGTCTTCAGTCACATCTCTTTTGGCACAAACGTCTGTTTACTCAACAGTTGTAATACACATATCTTTGATGTGCAAAGACATGTATTAAAGCAACATTCACAACCACTAGGGCACACGGCCATAAAACAATAACGCGGATCACTGTTATCAGTATCAAGCATTTATACTTGTTTTGTTAAACCTCTTACTTAAATTGATTAAAAACATATGCTTTATAACCGTGGTGCAAATCTAATTTTCACATACCTGTAGTTGGTGATAGAGAACCTGTATTTGACAAGCGCGAAAATTAAGCTGAAAAGCGTAAATGAAAATAACTTCATATGGTCGTAAAAGGCCGAATACGAACGGGTGTTTCAATTTAAAAGGTTCCTTGGTTGTGATATTCGTGTATTTTTATAAATACATAAAGTTTTAAAGCTATTGATACAATGGTAATGTTAAATTATTTTGCTTCGGATTGATAAACTTGTAAATGTCACTGCAGTCCTTAAAACAACCAGCAAGGCCAGACGTCACTGAAATACGGCCCTATAAATAGGAGAATGCTCCTGAACGTCAGAACGTGTTCCTGAACATTGGAAAAGTCACTTAGTGGAACCGTCTACATAATGACTTTTCGTCCGTTAATATTTTCAATCTACATATTAAACATTTCTTTCAAATTATCAGATCGAAAAATCATCCGCAAAAATGTTCATTTTCGGATGCACATAATGGCGGTTCATACTATTTATGATTACTATATCGTTCTTCCAGTAAAGTCCCTAATCCAATCAAGATTCCCGTTAAATGGACTTAATACATTCTGAAAAGGTTATTCTGTGGATATTTATGCATACATAAATTTCAGTTCGAATTTTTGCTTCGTTATGTTTCACCAATAACTTAATCCAGGATTAAGTGCAATCGACTGAAAGGGTTTCATGATTGACTCACCTTTCAGATACAATCACGTGTTAGTGGGCACTTAAAACAGTTCAACTAGTCTTATCAATTTCTGGTCCTCGATACTATCTCGTAACGCGTAACAACAAATAAATGAAAAGACGCCGGTCATTATTTACATTGATATGTAATTTGTAAACGAGTGAGGATACTGTCGAGACGTATACTGACTCTTTTTTACAGATTAGCAAACAAGTATACTCTCTGTAATTTCAGAAATTTCAAATAGCGGTGCATTTTAATTATACACACCTATTTATAATCAAAACGCACCGCTGGTATGTACTAGACTTTTATCGCATGCATGAAACATGCGTATTGCGTACAAAGTTTTCTGAAAGAAGTAAGTAATCCTCTCTCCGCCCAGCATGTTTATACATTTGTGTTCATGAACAGGTTTGTGTGTAATATATATACATTTTATATATTTATATATTTGTGACTATTAGAAAGCTAGTAATAAATATGAATATCCGTTGTTATATTTTATACATAAATAACAGGACCAGCAAGAAGTGCACTGTGTTAATTAGAGCATTTTAACACAAAATGCTAGCGTAATTTACCTATATATTAATATGACCCATTATAAATACAACTTGTTTGTAGATAACTGATGAGGTTTACAACATTCTTATTTCCTTATTCCAGTCTTAAGTTTTGTGTGTGACAATGACACGATTTATGGGTTTTTAGTTTAATTGCATGGACTTGTTTAATCCTAACCTTGATTAGTTAAAGTTATCACTCTACAAACATAGAAGAAAATCTTTGAATACACATTAATTGTGTGATGAATATGCTATTCAAAGTAAGTTTCTCTTAAATCAATTAAGCATTATAATATATAAAATCTTTCATGACAATATTTAATAATAATGGCTTTAAAATAAAATGCAGCTCCAATATTTATTTTGGAAATACAAAACGTTTTGGACCCGTCACGTTACCCAACTAATTCTTTCGACATTAGAACGATACTCAAGCGTTGATCTATACTTAAATAGAATGAGAAAGGGATGGCGCTATTTATTGTATAGAGCGCTATCCCTTTCTTTCTATATTTAAGGTAAAGATCAACATTTAAGTCTCGTTCTAGAATACGGGCCTTAGATTCATAATAAGTTAGAACGACGGGCTTGATTTCAGTCCTGACAAAAGGACATGAACTGAGACAGTAAACAAACACAATGGTAGTCATAACATGATAAAACTAATCTATATATTAATAAAAATACGTTGCAATGTTGATACTTTAATTTAACACATCCTCGGATGAAGATGCAATTTTATGCAGGTATTTAGTAATTAATAAAACCGGAGTAGGCGAATTGTGCTTGCCATCTGATGGTTTCGTACAAAAAGTTCTGGGATTAAAGTCAAGAGATTGTAATAAATTAAAGTTTAAAAACATTTAGACTGACTAACTTTTATCCGCGTTATTTGTTACGATGCAAATTACAGATGCAAACTCAGTTTCAAAACCCTTGATATTTCTTTTTGATATATTAAATAAGCATGTATGCCACTTAATTATGCACTTTCATATTATGATTCCGCATTAGAACTTGTAGTTTTCACATTAAATTTAATTACATTTATTATTATTTAAGTATATTAAAAGCTATGATTTTATCAAAAATAAATAATTTGGTTTTCCCTGACTTTTTCTAGAGTTACTACAATTTAACTTAATTAGCCAAATTTAATAGTCGTAGGTCAACTGTAAGTACCTGCATACCCCGTGCATTTCAATTTTCGTGTAGTTTTTACGATATAAACGGCCGTATTGGAAATTCCATATATTTCACAACTTTACGTGGCCGAAGACAAAATAAGATAAAATTTAAGTCAATTTGTATCTCGACACAATCCCGAGATAAATATTCTAGGCGGACAGAAAGATGGACAATAAAGTGATTACATAGGTATCTCTAATAACTAAAAAGAAATATTTATTTAACCACAACGAGTATAACTATGAACAAAGGATCAGTGTGTTAAAAATCAAAACATACGAGAATACCCGAGTAAGACTAACGCTTACAGAAAGATGATTGTTACAAATCTGTTCATTGGCATGATTCAATACTGCCATTCATTGTGGTATCCTACTTAAGACTTATGAATTATGTAGGTACATATAGATATGTTGAATCTATATTTGTCAAGTAGAACTTTTACTTATATATGAATATCAATACAATGCGGATATTTTAGAGTTGTTGCAAGAGTTGTTTATTGAAATTAAAATGGTTTATGATTATATATTTTCTCAAAAGAGTTAGGCACTGATAGCCTTCACGGCTTCACCGGACATGCGCAGATGGCTTTCCGCCCAATAAATCATTATTACATTAATTAATTCTATTTTATTTATAGGGAGTATTCCCTAGGATAAAATATCTTTTTGTATTTATTTACGTTTCTAGGCTTTTTGTAAATATGTATATATTTGAATAATTTTTGTTTATCTTGTAAGTGATTTTTTTGTTTTGTTGTTCTTAATTATAGTAATTTAATATAACTTATAAAATTATATAAATAATGATTACAATATGAACACACAATATGGCGCTGTCCAACAATATGGACGGAACCCATCAAGTCTGTAATGCAATCGAGTGCACGCACTTTGTCAAGCATATAACTGAATGCATGCAGACCACATAGACCACATTACGGGTGCAAGGATGATACAAAACGCGACCGAGACATTCCTTACCACGTATACTCTAACAATATATGACAATAGTTCACGACTGAGGTGAAGAAGAAATAAGCAAGGAAAATACTCAATAGATGACAAAACTTTTTTATTTTTTGTATCGTATAATTGCAAAAAAAAAAACATTATTTTAAGGTTTTAGGGCTGCAGAGATACCAATCATGAATTAGCTATTATCACACCTATCTAATGTAGTAATCTCGCGATACGACGAAGGGACGTCTCAGGTTTACCAGTAATGTAAAACTGAGGTGTCTAGCATTATACCTCACTTATACATTTTCTGCTTGATTTCATATATATTGTAGGTTAAAAAAATCCCTTATATGTCACCGTAATTAAATGGCGTCTTTTGAAAAATATCACTTCTCTTTAATCTGCTAAGATACGAATATCATCGTGACAATGTGAATAGTATTACAATTAACTTGTAAACATATTGTGTCTACGAGACAATCTCATAAGAACTAGATTATCTGATGTTTGAAAGATAACTGTTATAGCTTCAATTAGGCAACGTGTTTGCACAAGTTTTACTCTATAGAGCACATGGACCGAAAGGTTTTTTTAAGATGGGGGGGGAGGGGGGTCCTACTCACCTTTTCCCCGATAGACGCAATGTCTTAAATTTCACCGTCGCACTATGGGACGAAACGATATTTTTCATCTCAAAAGTCTATATCTCTGTTGTTTTTTGTTTTTTTTTGCCTTGAGTTTTTTTTTCACGTTATCATGAATATCTAGGCAACAACTTAAAAAATCATCATTAAAAAAACACATTTTTCGTAAAAAAATTACAAAGATAAAGTTGTAGTAAATTTCATACAAAAAAATTATACAGTGATTATAAAATATAAATCAAAGTTATACTTTTGCTTAAAATAAGTTTATAATTAAATCACTATTATTAAACAAACATGCAAAAAAATTTAATTTCATAATGTTAATAAAAAAATTGCGCTTTTTCTTCTTTTCACTTCCTATTCCAACAATTTTTCAGCTTCATCAAACAATTTTTTGGATATAAAAAAACTGGGTTTATTTAAGCAAGATATAAGGATAGATAGATAAGGATCAGATATACATGTGATACTTATAGCAAAATATGCAGAACGTCTTCGTTTATTGCTGGTCTGGAACACTTCCTAGTGCGATGTGACTTTTTTTTTCTTGTTTGTTATCTCTATTTCGGGTTTCCTGGGCATCTTAGCATATATTTGTCCTATCAGGACAGTAATTGTCCTATATAATTGTCCTATCTGCCTGATGCTCGATTGTTTTATGGCCATATAAGTACTTTATGGATCGAAGATGGTATATAGTGTTACGAATTGACGTATTTAAAATGTCATTAAATATGGCGGCTAATATGTGACGTCAGTCCACAGACAATCCATAGAGTATGACATGCGAATTGTCAAATTGCAATGAGTGTAGTATGTTCTAGATAATTCGCGAACTATGTAGAATGACGTCGACGCTTCGAGCTCAGCGGCCGGACAGGTATATAAGGCGGGCCGACGGGTGCGCCGGGAGTCTTGTGTTCTACTCAAGAGCGAACGAAGAGCGAAATACCTGCGACTACAAGGAAGAAGCGAGTGATACAGCGATATCTAAGGGATCGTCGAGTGTGATACAACAGTGTGAAGAGTTAACGTGTGATTATTACGTGTGTGTGCGGAAAGTGTTGTGTTATAGTGTGCAGTGTTAATTACGGATTTTAGTGCGTGCGTTAATTGATTAATTAGTACGAGTGTAAGTGTAATTAGTGTTGTGTGTGATTAATATTGGTTAATTAATAAAGTGTGTTACCGTGTTATTCTTCGTGTTTGGCAATAATTTATCCGAACCCCCAGCTCGTAACATTTGGTGTCAGAAGTGGGATAAATTATGCCTGTGCTACCGAAGGAAGATACGGACGTTGTTCGTACTAGAAGCCAGCGACAAGCCGCTATGGACAGGAGCCGGTTTGAAGAGTCGCCATCATCGGGCAGCCCAGCGACTGCAACAGAAGGTGTGCCGGGACCATCTACGGCCTCTGCAGCGTCCACTTTCGATATGGCTGCATTGATGGCTTTGCTACAGGACAAGCTCGCCGACAGGAGGAACAAGCTCGACAGTTACAAGCGCAACTCCAAGCCGATAAGGAGGAACAGGCTCGCCGCAGGAGGAACAAGCTCGACAGTTACAAGCGCAACTCCAGCGATAGGAGGAGCAGACGAGGCTACAGGCGAGCTGCAGGGACAAGGAAGGCAGGCTCGTCGACAAGAGGAACAAATGCTCCTTATCAAGGATATCCATAGCAAGTTTGGGAAGGATCTTCAAGAAGTTAAGGAGCAAGTCGGCCATCATGAGAAACAGATTACGGAAGCTTTCAGCGAGATTGCCGACATCAAGAAAGAAGTGAAGGAGCTAAAGATCACCAACGGTAGCCCGCAATCCGTTGGTTGCGCGCCTTCAACAAAAGGCGTTAAAGTGCCGCCATTCGATGGGACAACGTCTTGGTCGGCGTACAATCTACAGTTCGAGGTGGTTAAGGAAACAAATTCGTGGTCGGAATCCCAAGCTTTGACGGCGCTAACTGGGCCTACGGGGCGAAGCGTTGTCGGTGCTTGAAACTCTTGGCAAAGATGTGACATATGGGCAGTTGGTGCAAGCACTGGAATCCAGGTTTGGTGATGCTCATTTGGAACATGTGTTTCGCGCGCAGCTTAAAGAACGGGTCCAGCGCGTTGGTGAGAATTTACAACAGTGGGGATTGGAAATCGAGAAGCTTGTTCGTAAAGCATATCGAACAGAGCCCATACTATCCCAGAAGATGTTGGTGCAGGCCTTTGTGGATGGCATCCGGGATTTGGAGGTGAGGGCAGCTGTGCGACTTGGACATCATGCTACGCTAAAGGACGCTTTGGCCCATGCGTTGGAAGTGGAAGCCGTACGACAAGATCAAAGAACCCACCGCATCAGGGAAGTTGTTGAAACGGCTGAGTGTGAACCTTTGCGGAGATTTATCCCTAGATGTTATTCATGTGGGCTCAAAGGCCATCTCCGCTTGAACTGCCGCAAACAAATTAGCGCTAGGCGGACTGAGGATCATGAAGAAAGGGCGGCAAATACAACTGCCCAACATCAACAGGGAAACGAATAAGTGCCAGGACCGGGGCGGGTGCTGGCTGGTGTTCGTCGAGCCCCGAAGATTTCGATTCGCCAAGCTCAAGACGGGAACAGCCTGATAATAAGAGGTGAAATCAACGGGATATCGTGCAGGCTAACGTTGGATACTGGTGCTTCACGTACGGTCGTCAGTTCTCAATTAGCAAATCGTCTTCTTGGGGGCAACAGCGGGAACTTCGACCATCTTCAACTGGTAACAAGCATCTGCCCGTACATGGCTGTAGAAATGTGGAGTTCAGGTTAGGCAACAACGTGTATGGACATCGAGTCATCATAGCAGATATCGTCGATGATTGCATATTGGGCCTAGATTTTATGCGAAATCATGACTGCAAGATCGATTAATGAAGGTGTTATGAAATGTGGCACAGAAGAACTGATGATGGAAGGTGCTTCATCAGGAAATGTGTACTGCTTACGAAGAACAGTGCTTTTACCCAGGTCCGAAACTATAGTTCCAGTACGTCTTCCACATTATTCTGGCAAAGAACATCGTTGTGTGCTTATAGAAAGTTCAAATCATTTAACACCGTGGAAGATGGCACGAAGTCTTGTGAAATTTAGTAAAGTTGCAGCGGTACGTGTATTAAACCTTTCCGCTGAGGAACAAGTAATTAAGAAGGGTACCATCATGGGCACTTGTGACGGAGTAGCGTGGCTGCGTCGATGTGAAGATCTACCCAGATCTGGCAAAAGACCCGACCCAGGCATTGATGTCTCTACTGTGTTTGAGGAATGTCAACAATACTTGACGAAGGATGGCCGAAGGATTGTTGGTCAAGTATAGCGACGTTTTCTCGACAAATGATGCAGATATTGGGAAAACTGGGTTGGTAAGACACAAAATTAATACTGGCAACGAGGCACCGATCCGCCAGCGACCGAGAAGATTACCAGTGGCCCGTGAAAAGGAGGTTGAGGCCATGATCGATGGGATGCTAAAAGATGGCGTCATCGAACCCTCGTCTAGCCCATGGTGTTCACCTGTTGTCCTTGTGAAGAAGAAAGACGGTAGCCTACGGTTTTGCGTAGATTATAGGCGATTAAATGACATTACAAAGAAGGACAGCTACCCGCTTCCGAGAATCGATGACACGCTGGACACGCTGACAGGAATGAAGTGGTTTACCACGTTAGACCTGAAGAGCGGGTACTGGCAAGTGGAACTCGATGCCAGGGACAAAGAGAAAACTGCCTTCTCAACAGGCAAAGGTTTATGGCAATTTACGGTCATGCCATTCGGTTTGTGCAACGCTCCTGCTACTTTCGAGAGATTAATGGAATTAGTGCTTACTGGCTTGATTGGAGACGCCTGTCTAGTCTACTTAGATGACGTGATTATTGTAGGCCGCACCTTCCAGGAACACCTCAGGAATCTGGAAAAGGTCTCTTGAAGATAAAAGGAGCTAATTTGAAGCTGAACCCGAAGAAATGCTCATTCTTTCGGCGGGAAGTAACCTTTTTGGGACATGTGGTTTCTCAAGATGGAGTGCGAACAGATCCGGAGAAGATTAAGGCTGTACAAGATTGGCCAGTACCAAAAGACAAGACCCAGGTGAGAGCTTTCTTGGACTGTGCTCTTACTATCGCCGCTTTGTCAAGAATTTTGCCGATATTGCCAGACCATTGCACAAGCTAACGGAGGAGAAACGAACTTTCCGTTGGGATGAACAATGTGAAATCGCATTCCACGAGTTGAAGAAACATCTTTGTGATGCACCGATTTTAGGTTACCCTGATACAAAGAATGAATTCATCGTCGACACAGATGCCAGTAATGCTGGAATTGGTGGTGTATTATCGCAACGGAAAGGAGAGCATGAAGTTGTGATTGCCTACTTTAGTAAGGCCTTATCCAAACCAGAGAGAAATTACTGTGTCACCAGAAGGGAGCTTCTTGCTGTGGTTAAGACTTTACAGCACTTTAATAAATATTTGTTAGGGCGTAAGTTCCGTCTACGCACTGATCATGCTGCATTAAAATGGCTTTTACAGTTTAAGAATCCTGAAGGACAGGTGGCCAGATGGATTGAATTACTTCAAGAGTTTGACTTTGTGATAGAACATCGAAGCGGAAAGTCACATGGTAACGCCGACGCGCTCTCAAGAAGACCTTGTTCCGAGGATTGCAAGCACTGTGTTCGGCAAGAAGCCAAAGAAGAAGTTCCCATTCGAGTGATCAAAACAAACATAAGCGATGAATGGAGGTCAACATTACGACAGGCGCAGAAGGATGACAGGGACATAAAGCCCATCTTCGAGTGGATTGAAGCTAGCACTCCTCGGCCCAACTGGAGTACTGTCGCCTCTATGAGCTCTGTCACGAAGAGTTATTGGGCACAATGGAATAGTTTGCTCATCCAAGATGGCGTCCTTTGCCGAAAATGGGAAAGTACTCGCGGTGATAACTGTCATCTACAAATGGTGGTTCCGAAAAGTAAAGTACCGGAAGTATTGCAGCTATATCACAATGGATGTTCCGGCGGCCATTTGGGAGTAAAAAGGACTTTACTGAGAATTCGTGAAAGATTTTATTGGATTCACTGTCGGGCTGATGTTGAAGATTGGTGTCGCAAATGTACTAGCTGCGCTGCTGTAAAGGGACCACATACACGCAGCCGAGGTGCGATGCAATTATACAATGTGGGAGCTCCATGGGAACGTATAGCATTAGATGTGGCGGGGCCGTTTCCCGTCAGTGAGAGCGGCAACAAATACTTCATGGTTGTCATGGATTATTTCACGAAGTGGCCTGAAGTTTTCGCGATACCTAATCAAGAAGCTACTACAGTTGCCGACAAGCTCGTTCAAGAAGTCTTTTGTCGGTTGGGGTACCCTTAGAAATCCACACCGACCAGGGAAGAAACTTTGAATCGCAAGTTTTTCAGGAGACTTGTCGTGTAATGGGTGCCCACAAGACACGAACAACTTCTTATCACCCACAATCGGATGGAATGGTAGAGCGTTTTAACCAAACGCTTGAGAGATACTTGGCGAAAGTTGTAGATAGCAGACAGAAGGATTGGGATAAGCATATACAGCCATTCTCTTGTCTTACCGAAGCGCTATCCATGAAAGCACATCCGTAACCCCAGCATTTGCAAATTTCGGTCGAGAACTAAGGTTGCCTGCTGACCTTATTACTGGAATACCTCCTGATACACCTCGTAGTATAACGGAGTACGTAAGTGATTTAAGAGATAAGATGAATGACGTTTATGAGCATGTTCGACAGTCAAGTCAGCAGTCATCAGAAAGGACCAAAACACGTTACGATCGCAACGTAAACAATCAAGGTTTTGAAGAAGGTTCATTGGTATGGCTACATAACCCACTTCGAAGCAAAGGAAAGTCTCCCAAACTTCAAGCTAAATGGGATGGACCGTACCAAGTTATAACCAAAATTAACGACGTCACGTACCGTATACGCAAGCACCCACGAGGAGCATCCAAGATTGTTCATGTGGATCGATTAGCGCGTTTCTATGGAGATAATGCTCGGGACGAGCATTTCTTGGAAGGGGGCAGTGTTACGAATTGACGTATTTAAAATGTCATTAAATATGGCGGCTAATATGTGACGTCAGTCCACAGACAATCCATAGAGTATGACATGCGAATTGTCAAATAGCAAAGAGTGTAGTATGTTCTAGATAATTCGCGAACTATGTAGAATGACGTCGACGCTTCGAGCTCAGCGGCCGGACAGGTATATAAGGCGGGCCGACGGGTGCGCCGGGAGTCTTGTGTTCTACTCAAGAGCGAACGAAGAGCGAAATACCTGCGACTACAAGGAAGAAGCGAGTGATACAGCGATATCTAAGGGATCGTCGAGTGTGATACAACAGTGTGAAGAGTTAACGTGTGATTATTACGTGTGTGTGCGGAAAGTGTTGTGTTATAGTGTGCAGTGTTAATTACGGATTTTAGTGCGTGCGTTAATTGATTAATTAGTACGAGTGTAAGTGTAATTAGTGTTGTGTGTGATTAATATTGGTTAATTAATAAAGTGTGTTACCGTGTTATTCTTCGTGTTTGGCAATAATTTATCCGAAACCCCCAGCTCGTAACAATAGTACCAGTTATTCATGCTTATGTATAATTTAGTGCGCGGTTATCAATGTTTACTGGTCAAATCTTTCCGCGATTCCATATAATTGCGATGACATGGTTTGAATTGCATTGTTCTAACTATTTTTAATTTAATTCCGGCTATCCCTCCAGGACACTAGTAATTTTGAAACAATCTCCTTGTTGTATTTCCGTCATTGCTTTTACCGGAACCTTGAAATGGTTGGTTGAATGGTTTACTGCCACAAAGGTTGGAATCAATTGATTATTGATGGCTGCAATTTTACTCACACACCGTACTTTTTCAGGAGTTTCTTTTGCAATTTCTAATTAAATTGGTCTGCAACATCAAACAGATAAGCTAATAGGGTTCTGCCACATAACTGCAGATTTTTTGTCCACTAGTCGCAGTGGTACAAAAAATACTATAAACAAATAAGCATCCCATATATGTTAATTTTTTTCAGGTATAGTGTTTTTTATACTCACTAAATTTGTTGAACGTATGCTTCTATCATAGTAATAATAAAAAATAAGGTAGACAACAAAGTACAACAATGAAATAAAATATTTTATGATAACTAAAAAGAACGATAATTTTCGGGATATTTTTTTAGGTTCGCTGATATACAAATTGCTTCTAAATCACCATAGGCGCAAAAAACGCGCAAGTCTTTTTTAAATCCTCATGTTGCTGGATCTGTTAGGTATCAGATAGAATGATTAACTCGACACAGGCAGCCTTCGGCAAAAATAAAAATCCAATTGGGAAAAATCAAGACGAAAATTTCCTTACATCACTATAAAAAAAATATAATTTCAATATTTTTTAACAAAAATTTTACGTGGTTGCAAAGTTGACATTCTAAGCTATCCAATGATGTATAACACTAACATGCTTTCATAGAAAACTTTCGAAAAATTCTGTGCTGAACTTCCTTAAAATTCATTTAATTGCGATGATAATATTTATATCCAATGTTTAAAGTTCATTTTTAAAATGTACAACTAAGTAATTAATTTTTTTGTGATTTATTCGTTAATTCCAACCTTTGAGGGCAAAAACTATAAATGGATATTTGGATTTACGACTTTCGTCAAAACCATTTTTGAGATGGATAATGCCGTTTCGTTCCATAGTGCGTCGTTGAGATATGACTCTTTTTTAAATTATTTGTTGTTGCAATACCGCAAGATGACTATTCCTAGTATTCTGTAATGTATTCTTATTCTCAAATAGCTGCTCGCCATTATCTAAATACTAGTGTATGTATTTAGTTGTAGATATGGTTATTACTTATTTCAAATAGGCTCAAGCCATTAAAGATAAGAACCAGGAATCTACGTCAGTCACCAGCCACCGTCAGTAGAAATAAATGTACCAACCTACATAACATCATGCTTGCCTACTAAATTTCACAATATTAAGAAAAAATAAGTAAATGGAGCTTTACGTTACGTATAAACCCATGTTTTGATATTGTGAAATAATTTTACTCTTACTCCCACAGTACAGCTCTGTTCATAGACTAGAAAGGCTTCTTTAACCTACATAATTTATTAGTTTATTGAATACATTTATTGATACTAACTTTCTTATGAAATATTGGTGTTATTGATAAGCTACCGACGCTCTATTTCTATAGTTTATCATCATCATTATCAGCTCATTAAACCTCCCCACCGAGGGGCACGAGCCTACCCGTATAGGGTGATTAGGCCTTAGTCGTCCACGCGGGCCCAATGCGTGTTTACTTCACACACAACCTTTGAATTTCTTCGCAGGCGTGCATGAAGGTTTCCTCACGATGTTTTCCTTCACCGTAAGAGTGTCGGATAACGTACATATAATTTCGAAAATTCGAAAATACATTGGTACATGGCGGGATTTGAACCTCAGCCCTCACGTTAGGAGGGCGACAGTCCACACCATTGAGCCACCGACCCTATATTTCTATAGTTAAATAAATCTAATTCTCGAAGTCTCCTAGGTGTCTTCATAATAAATTCTAAGTTAATCTTTTTAGTGATAGCGTGAAAATTGATGACAAATTTAATTAAACCCTTCATAAATATCCTTTCTTGGATTATTTTTTTCCAAACACTATCATTTCTGTATTCAGGCATTTACGAGTTACTTTTGGATCGCCAATTAACAAATAAGTTAGGTTTGATCTAAGTATCCTTGTTATGGGAAGTTGATCAAATATTCAATCAACTTCCCGTAACAGGGAAACTGAGAGGCTCCGAAAAGTAAAATCAAATTTAAAGAAAGATATGTTTTATTTAAACTTATAACACATATACATATGTACATTGTTCCAAAAAGCCAATTCTGTTTAAAGTCCTCGGTATAGTCGTAATTGCTATCATTGTTTGGATGAAACTTAATTCGAATCAATGTTGAACATGACGATCTCAATCATTTATATTCGTGTCAAGGACATTCATATATTGATTTAGTACTATACAGAATAACAATGCATATAGAATTGTTTGATAATACGTTCTTTATAACAAGAGTAAGTGATTAAGTAAAATAGCACACCAAGTGGTACATTATCATAAGCCTCTAACGTTCCATTGCGGGCATTTGGCCTGCTCTCACAGCAAAGCTACGCGGAGATTGGGCTGAGAACCACCACCTGGACACAAGGATGTTGGCAATCCTAGAGCATCATGCCATCCCTGGACAAGAACCTGTCTAGGCTTCTTTTGTGTATAATACAATGATATTCTGTATATATAAAGATAGATACGCCACCCGTGCCTAAAAAACGAACCGTCGAAGAGAGTACAGTTTGTACTCTTTTGTTCAGGTAAATGTGTTTGAAATTCGAAATATGTGTACGTGTGCTGTC
This sequence comes from Leucinodes orbonalis, assembly GCA_019425675.1. NCBI lineage: Eukaryota > Metazoa > Arthropoda > Insecta > Lepidoptera > Crambidae > Leucinodes > Leucinodes orbonalis. The sequence continues at coordinate 107,843 of PQWD01002374.1, forward strand.
GCTGCATTTGGAACACTTTTTTTTCGATTGTTTGTGGAGCATATCCGAATCCATACTTTTTTTACATCATTGGTATAATACGGTATTGGTACAATCTGAGCCTGGAACACAGAATATTTATTTTCATAAGTCTTTGCAGATGCCACTGCCACTTCATACAATAGAAGAGTAGGATAGGCTCTGCGAATGTGGGGATAGTCTATGTATTTTGGTCCGCGCCTACATCAGCCGGACGGTGATGGACTGTATGGTTGGATGTGCTCAGCGCTTACCCGCAGTCTGTCACCAGACGTAGCGCTAAGACACAGAGGAGTTTAGTCTGCAGGAGTCCGACATAAGTACTCGTTCCTTCAAAATAGGCAGTAACCAATGCAGGATTCTCCTCTTTAAAAAAAGGGTAGGGTAGTCTAAACCCCGAAACCATACTACAGTATGTAAATGTATGCTTTGCGAATTTTATGTTTACACATAGGTACATTTTATTGATTTCGCATATCCTGCACATAAAATTGGTCAATTGAAAACGTCGCGAGTAACTCTTTTCAATTGATTGTAAATTAAAAGTGAAACACAGTGTTTCAATTTAATATTTATTGAGCAATTTGTCCTTGGCAAGGCGTCTTAATAAATTGGACTACTACCAATCCTGAACTGATGGTCACGCACACAAATGTTTGTACTGCCCGGGGATCGAACCCGGAATTCTTGGTGTAGTAGTCAACGTCTCAACCATTACATCTGATGGATCGTCAAAATGATGGTTTTTATAGATATTTGGATAAGGCCGTGGGCATCCCTCTGGTTTCCTGGAATTCAGCATCCGTGTCAGAGTCTATAGCCGGAATAATGTCTACTACAACATTTGAATCGCCAAGTTTGTCCATATTAGAAGAAGCAGAATAAGGTGATGATGATGCTGGATCATAGAACTCAAACCATCTTTTTGACGATCCATCAGGTGTAATGGTTGAGACGTAATTCCGGGTAATACGAATGCTATTTTGTTTTATTTATTTTATCATTAAGAGATAAAAGAAATATAACAAAAAATAAAAATCCTCCATAGATGAATATAGTGATATATTACAGAACGGAGTAACATAAACATAGAAGATGCGTTCATTAGCCAGTGGACCCCAAACTAGGGAAACCCTGTATCTTGGGGATCCTGAGTACGTTAGCTATTAAAATTGTGACCAATATAAAACAGAAGTTGCAGTTACGAGAACAAAAGCAAAAAATAACACTAAGATTGTATGTTTATGTAAAAATTCATAATCCTAATACCAACGGAACAAAAGTTTCTACTTCAATGTCTTAACTTCGGTTGTTGGATATTTTAGTAGCTAAGTAATTATATTTTGAGACATATTCACTTGCGAGTACAAAATATACTCGCGTATTACTATTATTTAATATAAAGTATGTGATATAAATTTAAGAATGTGAATCACTAGGGATATGTGTAATATTCATCAACTGCACTTTAAAATTTCGATTTAGTAAGTCAGCCTTTTATTAATACTGTTGTTTAAAAATATAGCCAATGATTATTCAATTAATTAATTATTAAAAAATTAACTATTTTCAAGAAGCGCTAGTATGTAACGTGTCTACTTGTAAATGAATAAATTAAAAAGCCATCTCATAAGCGCATAAATAATATTTACTGGTCTTATAAAAATAAAGTATTTGTTTTCCGAAAGGATAGTCAATCCAGCTATCGACATCTACAATATCTTTTTACATTTATATATTATAGTAATTATGCAATTTAATAAACAAAACTAATTAATTTGTTATGAATTTCAGCTACAGTACTTCCCGATTTGTCAAGACCTTCGTAGTCACGTTTATCGTAATCTAAATGATTAACTGTTAAGTTTGCACGCTGAAATGACACACAAGACAGTGTTATCTTAAATGCTGTAATAATGAGAAATCAACTACGCAATACGAAAGATGCACTAGCTAGACGATTGTATTGAGCGTCGGTTCGCTAGCTTATTATGTTGGTTTTATATAATTACAGATATTACAATATGAATCAAACATGGCTCTTTTCATGTTTTCAACACACATTCAAAAAGTAGCGTTATCAGACCTGGTCAGTAAATGTTCCCACGTGCAACAGTTTCGTTTCAGACATAATTAAATTAAATTTTGTAATTGTAATTGTTAAAACTTATGTAATTTAAGTAATTTATTAAAAGGCATACATTAGTGCATGTCGTGGCAGCCTTTAAGTATAACAGCGATTTGTTATGTTATTAATAAGTTTTAATTGTAAATGATATCATCGTTTGTTATTTTGGTTGCCCTTAAATAAATAAACAGCAAGGGTACGCCGGGCACAATGCCATATGAGCCATCATTTGGGCTGAATACCAAAGGTAATAAAACATTTTTCTCGGCCCCTGAGGGTTCAGTATGCACTTTATTTTGGGGTGGAGTGGAAACCAATGAGCAAATATTTTTAGGGGCCGAGTGGTCGAGAGTGGACAAAGCAGTTCTGAACACCCAAAAAATCCCATCTAGTCAAATTTTCTCTGTTGCTTCCAGTCTGCGTCCGAGTCCCTAAATTGGATCCCAGATCAGCCCCGACAACTCTTGCCCAGGAACTTACCGAGACGGAGACGAAGGGAACCTGTATACTTGTACTGACTTGGCCTCACCAGAGACTACATCTCGCTTTGCCTCTGTATTATTTAACTCTGCTTTTAAAAAATTAATGATCAGCATTTTTATGTATTTTATTTATTTATTTGGAAGACCAACAGCTTCAAAACAGTATAAAAAAATCACAATAATAACAATAAGCCAATTACAGGTACTAACTTCACTTATAGTAATATAATGAAATCAACTTAACTACGATAACAAGAAATCATAAAAATAACAAAACTAATAAACATATATGTTCAATATATACATGTACATATATACATACAAATATTCATATACATACATACACACAAAAACCTATACATTGAAGAATTGCCCACTTAATGCTTTCCTCGCCGCAACTACACTAGTGTTAAATAGGTCTAAGTCGACAGATTTAGCTACTTCATCAAAATTATCACAAGCACGCCACAAATATTCATTTTGTCTGTAGTTAGTTCGCGACATTGGAAGAAACAGTAACTTGTTGTTTCTAAGGGACCAAGAAGGCACCCTCAACGTTAACTTGGACAGCAGATCGGGACAATCCAAGGAACCCGACGCCAACCTGAGTAAAAATGATATATCACCTATACTGCGCCGAAGGTCCAGGGGAAGAAGGTGGTGCTTCCTACAGTATGCAAGGTAGCTGGTAGAATCTTACATAATACCCGCACGAAAACATAGATAGCGGAGAAATTTTCTTTGAATGTTTTCAATACGGATGATGTAGACTTGATACCTAGGATTCCAGATCTGAGAGGCGTATTCCATAACGCTACGTACAAAATAACAGTACAAAATTTTAATTGTCTTGACATCGGAAAATTCTTTACATAGGCGCATTACTAGCCCTAACGTCCTTGATGCCTTAGTGACTATGCTATCAACATATTCATCAAACAATAGTTTGCTATCATGTATGACACCTAGATCGCGAACTGAAAACGCTCTTTTAAAATCGAACCATTGAGAGAGTAGTCATACCGAATAAACTTTGCAAGTGTAGGTTACAAGACAACATTTAAATGGATTTAGATCAAGGTGGTTGGTTTCGCAAAAATTTTCAAGCCTCACGAGATCCTCTTGCGTCATCATGTGTGTCAATACACGCAAAGATTTTCATATCATCAGCAAAACATAATAGATGAGAATTTAGGAAGCATGCTTCAATATAATTGACAAATATAATAAATAATAATGGTCCAAGCAGAGATCCTTGAGGAACCCCGCTAGGTATCATCACACAGCTAGAAATGTAGTTGTGAACGACTACTGCCTGGGATCTGTTACAAATATAAGAGGAAATCCCTCTGAGGAGGTCCCCATAAATACCCATACTCAACAGCTTAGAGAAACTAACAACACAATAAGACGTCAGTGATATAGACACGAGTAGTTTGAATAACATAGTAGCTTATTTGACATCGATCGCATAGTATTTAGACTCTACATTGCCTTCCTAATTTTGGACATATAAGCACACCACTTGCTGCATTACAATTTTGTGTAGATAATTATTGGAAACAATTATTTAAAAAGCAAAAACTACTAGCGAAGTTTATTTAGTCATTGCCATGTCAGAATATATTGAAACGCCTTACAATTTTATCGTCTTGATTCATAAATTTATAACGGTCTAGGTCAAATCAATTCACTGATTAAGAACATTACGTCACACCTCAGCAATTATAACACAGAGGACATCTTTTATAAGAACGGCATAAACATTTCTCCTGTTGATTCTAAATTAAGGTGGCAGCACAATTGTCTGTTAACAATGAATTGAAGTTTAATTTTACTTTTAAAATATTAGAAACCGTCATGCTTAATCCAAGGATATATTGTGCAGTTGTTTTTTTTTAATTTTAGACTTGAAATTTATTTATAGACGTAGAAACGATTTCAGAAACTAAAATCGAAATCTGTCGGCTTGTTTGATTTTTGACAGGATTTTTACTTTTGTTCTACCGATTATAGTAAAATCACACTTAAAAAGGGTTTGGCTGACTCGTTGTGAGATACGTCTTGATTATGTAGAAATGTGTTGTGTTAAGTAGATATTAACATATTTGTTTTCAATTCGTGTCTTAGAAACCACTATTATGATGAATCACCACATTTTACAGGCTTAGGGACAAAACATTTAGCAGAGAACGGGTCGCAGCACTCTCTTATCGAACCGAAACCTTAATGCCTATCAAAAGCGTCGAGATTTAGACAAAGCCCTGCACTAGTGTGATAAAGGTTTAAAGTCATATATATATACATACATATTATATATAGAAAACAGACATGTTCATGCACACAAATGTTTTTAGAGCCCGACGATCGAATCCGTAACCCTTAGTGTAAGAGCCACAGACATCCGAATATACAATTAGACTGGACAAGCCGCCAAGTTTATAGGCAGTCCCAGTGTCGCAATTTCTTTTCGGTTCTTACCTGTCAAAAGTTATTATATTTCTTGGTAAATTTACTGATTCATTGCGATGATGGCATGTTACAATTGTAACAGGATGGCATTTTGGAAAAAAAACGGTAATTTCTTCTAATATTCATGCGTCTTGACTCGTCTCACATAGCGTAAACTGGCAGCTAGTGTATGCTCGTTGAGCTTACATTTGTCGCACTTAAAAACGCGGCTTGCCCCATCTCCTGTATTGGGAAATCTGTGGTAAGAGCCGACATCTCAACCAATTTCACCACATGGGACGACTCACATTTGTACCGGCAAGCGGCAAGCGGCAAACGCATCGTAGCGACTGCTGCAGATAAGATGTTCAGTTCCTGCCACCATCAAGTGCCGGGACGTTGCGATTCCCTGTAGATGTGTCATCTTCAGCGCTTTAAACGTCCCCACCGAGGGGTACGAGCCTACCCGAATAGGGTGTGATTAAATCGTTCACGGGGCCCAGTGCGGGTTGAACGACTTCACGCACAACCTTTGAATCTCTTTACAGGCGTGAGCAGGTTTCCTCACGACGTTTTCCTTCACCGTAAGAGCGTCGGATAACGTACATATATTTGTCGAAAATTCGGAAACACAATGGTACGTGGCGGGATTTGAACCTCAGTCCTCCCGGTAGGAGGGCAACAGTCCACACCATTGAGCCACCGACGCTCTACCTGACGACTTGTAGATTCGCTTAGCTCTATTCGCGAAATCGTGTGCCGGGCGGCTTTTGTCTAAAATATATATTAGGTTGGCTAACTCTCCCAGCAATTCCCTAAGCCGAGTTTTGAATGCCACTCTAAAACGTCTGTAGGCTTGTCGTGTAACATTTTAAGGACCAGCTACCTGCTCTCGCCATTTGCCCTGTAAAGGCCATCTGCGGCCTACAAAATTATTGTATTAGGTGATGGTCTGCAGTTGACATCTTGTGATTGAAATAAAAAAAAATATTATACAGAAATATTGTAATTATTTCTTGCAATACATGACAGTACCATTTCAAATTATTAATCATGAAAAAGCGCCTGGTACATTACAAAACGCAATTGCTTGAAGCTGCCAGATAAAATTTATAGATCAGATAACGATCAGGCGTGACACGTTTTGTTTAGGCAGCATTCACAATTTTCATCTCGTACCTTTTTATATTTATTTAATTTTAATCATGATTTTTATTGCGAACACAATTTTATTCTTTAATACAATAGTTTAGAAAAAAGGGAACCTCCTAGGATTCTAATTTAGTTTCATATCGAATAAATAGATGGCGCTAGTAATGAAGAAGGCATAGAAATGGAAGTTTTGCCGAACCTATAGACTAAAATGTATTTACAACCATTTTTTCTTTATTATTTTAAAGTCTTTCTATAGCATATTTTATAATTACACTTCAAACTCTGTCAGATTTTGTCGTTTAGTGCCAGGACATGCTGATGGAAAAAATAGTTAAGCTTTATTTGAAAAAATATTGGAAAATAGATAAACTTTTAAACAGTAGAAGATCCTTTAAATAATGCAATATCCCACTTAACATTAAGAAAATAAAATATTTTTTTAGATTTTGATATAAGGTAAACAATTTAGGAGTCTAGTTTGAGAATAAAAATTTCCTCTACATTCACACAGCGCTATCTAGCAACAAGTTAAGCGTGAAGCCTTGTAGTAAGGGTACTAAACAACGTATAAACATACTTATATTGGGTGTTGCGGTTGAGAGGTCGACTGCAACACCAAGGGTTCCGGGTTCGATCCCTGGGCAGTACAATCATTTGTGTGCATAAACATGTCTGTTTGTAATGGTCTGGGTGTTTAAAAATATATATAAGTATGTTTATCCGTTGTTTAGTACCCATTATATAGGCTTCACGCTTAACTTGGGGCTAGATGGCGCTGTGTGAATGTCAGTGGATATTTATTTATTTTATATATATATATATATATATGTTTTGTAGATACGTACATATGGTATTTACAAAAAAAAATTAATAGATATACATAGAAAATACCCAGACCAACACAAACTATAATGTTCATGCACTCAAATGTTTGTGATGATCGAACCCGGAACCCTTGGTGTAGTAGCCGACGTCTCGACCATTACACTATATGGGTCGTGAATGATATTTATACATTTTTTTGCTTAAACGATACAAAAAATATGTTGCAGGCAATGTACAATGTAAATTTCTAAAAGGCATCAAGCGGAAGTCACATTTCAAATTAAAAGTTATACATATTATATTGAACCTATTAATGTGATCCAAACATTTCATTTCTTTTCCATCTTTAGCATTATCCTAACCGTATATCTATGAACCGTTGGTAGTTGGAGCAGACGAGATCTGGAGTGGAAACCGCGTCTCGTCAAGCGTAGCGTAGGACGCCCTTGGGCTCGATGGACTCACGACTTGCAAAGGTCGTTGGTGGAAGCTAGATCAGAAAAGCGGAGGACCGGGATATCTGGCGCAAAATGGGAGATACCTATGTCCAGCAGTGGACTGCGATAGTTAGAATAGGAAACACACAATCTTTGAATCTCTTCGCAGGTGTATGCAAGTTTCCCACGGTGTTTTCCTTCATCATAAGAGCGTCGGATAAACGTACATATAATTTCGAAAATATTAATAATTAGTACGTGGTGGGATTTGAACCTCATCCGCCAGATCGGAAGGCAACAGTTCAATGGGTTTGGTTGCTATTTATACTTCAATAATAGTGTTTGATGCTTACAATGGCATATATAACAATCAATGAGACGCCATTTTGAAAACTGTAATCAAAGCTTTAGTGATGTGATGTAGTTAGCCAACTATTAGTAATTAGTTAAGCGACGGGTGGCTGCGAGTGGCCGCCGCGCCCTGAGCCTGCGCTGCGCCGAGAAAAACTGCAGCGATCAGTGAAAGTAGGCTCAGACTGTAGGTACAGGTCTTGCGTGCTGCCTGTTCATCTGAGAAGCCGACCGATGAATCGATCGACTCTGCTAATTTGATTTCAATTCTACGTGCATATTTACTGAAGAAAAGAGGAGGACCGGGATATCTAACGCAGAAGGAAGAGCTTTGGTTGGTAGTGGACTGGGATAGGTTAAGGGGAGAGTGCATACTTACAGTTTTACAAATTTCATTATCTTCATGATAAAATAAACCGATACACTTCTCAGAATCATGTGTAATTTAACAACAATTTATTTTCAATTTATCAAAGATTATTAAATTTCGTAGATTAAAAGCGACATACAAAAGTATCCTTGACTATACTTTTACTCGAGAAATTTCTCCAAGATTCACACTCAAGTATAGGGTTATAAGCAGTACTTATCTATTTATTTTCAGACTGATGCGCTGGCGGAGTTGATGTTGACTGCTAATGATCGGTCCACGAGAAGTCATTTGAGGAGGTCCTTGCTTAGCAGTGGACTAAGGCTGTAATGATGGTAATGACTTATTCCTATCACTAATAATAATTCCTTGTTTGAAATATCGATAGCTTACGAGATTGCTATCTCAATTCAGTACGTGTAAGCTGAGACCTGTTTCCAACGAGCCCCACTGATAAGCAGTGATAGTTCAAACTGGAAAGCGATTTAGATATTATACAATAGATTTATGTACGCGTTTACTATCTGCATTCACGTTACTCTACTACTACTATCAAATCGATCAATCGTATACTCGTACCA